>JAGEOH010000262.1:0-64000 GCA_032207245.1 Pardosa pseudoannulata | reverse complement strand
TTAAGAGCTTATGAACATTTAACTGGTTAGGCAATGACAAAGTTTCAAAAATTTGCAATTTTAATCTATTTAATATCTATATCTAAACATGCTTCAATATTGCACTATTATTGCAATGCGCTTATTGTAAGATGTATTTACATAAGATCAGCTGCTTGATTAACTTGTTAGTAAATCTGAGCACACATGACGTCAGTCGATGACGCACCATTAGTGTTCTACAACCCTCTGAATATGCGGGGCTTTATAATAGTTTGGGTGTAAATTTTTTAGAGATTTTTAAGAAAAGTAGAACATAATAGAAATATTTTTCACGTTTAGTGAAAACTAAAACATTTGGGTAAATCCCCAAGTTCATTTTGCTATTCTATCAATGTTAGTTGTATTAAAATCATTGTTAAAAGGTTTAACAAAGTTTCAAGTTTTTAGAGTATTAGGAAAATACTAGCTAGTGTTGATCAATAGTTGCATGGAACTAATAGTTTATTTCAGATTTCAAGAAATCTTGTAGAATGGTGTCGAATTTCAAACAAAAGTTTGATCCATTTGAGGAATGAGGTATCACTTTTTCCAACCGATATAATTAAGCCAATGATTGAGGCGGTATAATAATCAGTAATGATAAAACATAAAATTCTACCGAAAATTAGAATTTCTCTAAATTTTCGCTGTAATGAGAAATTAGAGGAAAATCAATGTTGTCAAATTTAAGTATTTGTCAGGTTTGACAGTTTGATGTGAATGTTAAGTCAGCAGTTATTTATGAAATCTCTTTTGGTTAACTATGCGTATAAAAGCGATATATAAAAATAGCGATACAAAACTTATTCCCTAAATTTTCTCGTTTTCGGGTAGGGAATGGGTGTACTTTTAGATGGGGATTAACAATAAACTTCTATCCTGCGTTTTCTCTAACTTTCTAAATACCCGAAAACGAGTATAAGTGCTCATGGATTTAGTTAATGATTTTATTTAAATTTCTGTCAAACCTGGTATATTGGTGCAGAAAGTGAAAGTAAAAACTGCGATATACGACTTTAAATATATGGAATGATGTTTAGTGTTCCTAATTACTAGCTTTTAGATTTCGAAGTTAATTTTTTTTATAAATCTCGAGCTGTAACATTCACAGGTAGTTTTTTCCAGAGATTTCGTTGATATATAGTTGGAGTCGATAATTTTATTCCATATACTGCGACCTCAAATCATTGAAATGAGGTACAGGATTAAAGTTACTGTACTTTTGCGATTCTAAAAAATGTTTTTGAAATGTAATATGCAAACAAAACGGGAACTGAAAACACCCCTTTTGGAAACTTGGATTAGAAGAGATAAACCAATTGCAAAATTTCAAGAATTATATTTATGTCGATTGTATTTCGATATTTGAGTTTCGTATTTGAAATTGTTACCATTTTTTCAAATTTTTGCCGTTTTTAAATTTGAAAGTCTAAGTTTCTCTTATAGAAGTGAATATTAAAAAAATAATTTTCAAAGTGATTAGAAGTATTTTTATGCATTAAAATATTCATTGTTAACATAATATTTATATTTAACATCGGAATTAAATAGGTTTAAAGTTTGTTTTTAAAATAAAGATGACTACTTCTAAAGGTAAGAAGTGAAATAAAGTTGGACATATTCAAAAGAAGTTTCTGAACTTGAAGCTTAGGTATTTAAATCATAGTAAATTGAACATAATCTGAACTTTAATGTTTATTCCTATACCAACACTGAAAAACCAATTAAACGGAACCTAGGTTTCTAGAAGCAAGAATTTGTTTTGTGTATAACTTCAGTTTTAATTTAATCATGTTCAAAGGGAGCGGATGGGGGCGCATGATTCTGAAAAGTAATATATCCTCTATGAAATGTTTTGTAATGAGGATTCTTTAAACTGCGATACTTATTTCAAAAATCGGATATTGAAGTATGTAACAATGCTAAAATTATTTTATTACGTAATTTATATGTACATACATATACTTATATTAATTGGAACATGAGCAGTTATGATAGTGATATTTAATAATTCTAAACAATCTTTTAATATTTATAGGTGGTTTGAGTGACGAACATTTGGTTGAAACAAAGTAGTGGTGGAAGACATGTGGGTAGTCGATATGTAGTTCATTATGAGAAAGTCTATCAAAGATGCCATATGTAGGAAAACGAAAGAATTGATCGAGACTTACTGCTGTTAGAGCTCAAGAGATAATATATACCCTACATAGTCAGTCTGGGAATTCTACGATTTCAAATAGGATTAAGTATAGCATTTTTATCTGTTAGTTTGTTTATAAAGTATATTTGAAGTAACTTCTGACTTTCAGTAATAAGCTTATGTTAATATTCATTCTTGTTTTGTACTTAAACTTTCTAAAGTTATGTTTAAACCTCTTCTCTAATGTAATTGTAAAATTTATTAATTGAAGTAAAAGGGATTATCAATTAGGTCTAGTTAATTAGTCAATCCTAAATAATTTATCCAAAATAATTTCTAGTTATACATTCTGATAATGAATGTTGTAATAATTTATATTTGAAAAGTTTATTTTAACTAATTTTCCGGATGTTAACAATTTTCAGGTTTTGTGCTCTACTGAAGAAGATAACTTATTTTAGACTGAAAATACTCCACTTGACTTCTAGTTGGAAATTGGATTCAAGGTCGTCCCATGGGAAAACTGACTATTCCCTACTGATTGTTATACAACAGTTTATCAGCGTATACTGATTTAGTGTTAGTTCGAAGACTGTTAGACACGGTAAAATTTTATCATGGTTGTAAAAACACTTTTAAATTCCTTTTGTGCTATATGAAAATTTTGTTTACGTATATAACCTTGTACTACGTACATGGGTTCTTTGCTTTTTGCATATTAAGCTGTTTTGGAAGCTGTTTTTTATTTAAACACCCAATCTTATGGAAACTATCTACATATACTTATTATATAGGGTATTAAGCCGTAAGAAACTGATTATACTTAGCTCAATGTGATAGAGTGAATGAATGTTTGAGGTAATTAAGTAGAGCATGGCCATGTTTCTAGTATAATTATTATACATATTAAGTAGGTATATATAAGTATTATTATACTATTAAGTAGGTTAGTGCATTGTAAGTTTTTTATAAAGTTAAAGTATATCAATGCGGAAGTGTAAAAAAAATTAATGCAACATAATATTGTATAGTAATACTGGATTACCTGTTTGCAGATTAATTTTGTTGTAAACTGGATATTTTTAAATTGTTTGTAATAGTAAGAAAATGACTTGTATTTTTTGTTTTTACGTGAAATGTTAGCAGAGATGTATATAGAATTGTTTACCATTTTGTAAAAGGACAAAATAAATAATTTTTAATTACCCTGTCTTGATTTGCGTTTTTTTTTTAAATTTTTGACTTCATATAATACGTTTTCTTCATACTTTGAATATTGATGCTGCAATACATGTTTAGTTATTAGGAATCTGCTTGAGCGCAATGACACCAGATTGCTCAAAGCAGTCATTTTGACCAACTAATTAAAAATTAGGAAAACAATGTATAATGACAAGATTTCTTAGAATTTTGTGACTCTCTTTACAACATAATTGCGTTTATTGATGTTGTACAAAAAGTCACAATTCAAAGAAATTTTGTTATTATATACACTGTTTTTCTAATTGAAATTCAAGCAGTGAAAATGACTTTCTTGGCAATCTAGTATTAATGACATTGAAAAATAAGTCTACTTTTTATCCACTGAAATCAGCTTTTTCTTTCAATGAAGGTGGGATGCGATTCTAAAATTTTTCAATGATCCGCTACTATTAAAGTTTTGGGTGTCATGTCACACCAACTCAATTTTATTAGTGTAATGGAAATACCATTAGCAGTATCATAACTGTAGGGAGTTCTGATGCTGATTTTTCGAATTCGGACAAAAATTTTCAGACACCCTGCTTGATTTTCCTAAACTTTATGTAGTAATATAATGAAACGAGAAACAAGACCAGTGGCGTTAGGGTAGCGCTTTGAGCTTCGATGACGAAGGTTCCAGATTCCATCCCCGGAGTGGGTAAGTTTGTATCGGAAGACTGCGTTCACGGCGGCTACCTCAGGCAAAACTTCCGCTGACGTATGAAGAGCTTTAATAGTCCAGTTGATAAAAGATGTGATGTGATGTGATGTGATGTGATGTGATGTGATGTGATGTGATGTGATGTGATGTGATGTGATGTGATGTGATGTGATGTGATGTGATGTGATGTGATGTGATGTGATGTGATGTGATGTGATGTGATGTGATGTGATGTGATGTGATGTGATGTGATGTGATGTGATGTGATGTGATGTGATGTGATGTGATGTGATGTGATGTGATGTGATGTGATGTGATGTGATTGTGATGTGATGTGATGATGTGATGTGATGTGATGTGATGTGATGTGATGTGATGTGATGTGATGTGATGTGATGTGATGTGATGTGATGTGATGTGATGTGATGTGATGTGATGTGATGTGATGTGATGTGATGTGATGTGATGTGATGTGATGTGATGTGTGATGTGATGTGATGTGATGATGTGATGTGATGTGATGTGATGTGATGTGATGTGATGTGATGATGTGATGTGATGTGATGTGATGTGATGTGATGTGATGTGATGTGATGTGATGTGATGTGATGTGATGATGGATGTGATGTGATGTGATGTGATTGATGTGATGTGATGTGATGTGATGTGATGTGATGTGATGTGATGTGTGATGTGATGATTGATGTGATGTGATGTGATGTGATGTGATGTTGATGTGATGATGATGTGATGTGATGTGATGTGATGTGATGTGTGATGTGATGATTGATGTGATGTGATGTGATGTGATTGATGTGATGTGATGTGATGTGATGTGATGTGATGTGATGTGATGTGATGTGATGTGATGTGATGTGATGTGATGTGATGATGTGATGTGATGATGTGATGATGATGTGATGTGATGTGATGTGATGTGATGTGATGTGATGTGATGTGATGTGATGTGATGTGATGTGATGTGATGTGATGTGATGTGATGTGATGTGATGTGATGTGATGTGATGTGATGTGATGTGATGTGATGATGATGTGATGTGATGTGATGTGATGTGATGTGATGTGATGTGATGTGATGTGATGTGATGTGATGTGATGTGATGTGATGTGATGTGATGTGATGTGATGTGATGTGATGTGATGTGATGTGATGTGATGTGATGTGATGTGATGTGATGTGATGTGATGTGATGTGATGTGATGTGATATGATGTGATGTGATGTGATGTGATGTGATGTGATGTGATGTGATGTGATGTGATGTGATGTGATGTGATGTGATGTGATGTGATATGATGTGATGATATGATGTGATGTGATGATATGATGATATGATGATGTGATGTGATGATATGATGATGTGATGTGATGATATGATGATGTGATGTGATGATATGATATGATGATGTGGTGATGTGATGATATGATGATGTGATGTGATGATATGTGATGGATGTGAATATGTGATGTGATTCATGTGATGTGATGTGATGTGATGTGATCATGATGTGATGTGATGTATGATATCATATATATCATATCATGATATGTGATGATATGATGTGATATGTATGATATCATGTGATGTGATCATGTGATATCATATATGTGATATGATGTATATATCATGTGATCATATGTGATATGTGATTGATGTGATGTGATGATGATGTGATCAGTGATGTGATGTGATGTGATGTGATGTGATGTATCATGATGTGATATCAGATGTGATGTGATGTGATGTGATGTGATCATATCATATCATGATGTTTATGTGTTTCATGAGATGTGATGTGATCATGATGTGATGTGATATCATATGTGATGATATGTTATGTGATGATTTATGTGATGTGATCATATGATGTGATATATGTGATCATATGATATCATATCATGTGATGTATCATGTGATGTGATGTGATCATGTGATGTGATCATATACATATCATGATGATGTGATCATATCATGTGATGTCATGTAGCATATCAGATCATATCATATATGTGATCATATCAGTGATATCATATCATATCATATCATATCATATCATATCAGATCATATCATATCATATGTGTATCATATCATGTGATATGGATATCATATCATATCATATCATATCATGTGATGTGATCATATTATCATATCATATGTGATGTCATATCAGTGTATGTATCATATCATATCAGTATCTGATCATATCATATCATATCATGCATATCATATCATATCATATCATATCATATCATATCATATTCTATGTGATCATCATCATAGCATATGAGTATGTCATATCATATCATATCATATCATATCATGATGTGCATAGCATATCATATCATATCAGTGATATCATATCATATCATATCAATCATATGTTTATCATGATATCATATCATATCATGCATATCATATCAATATCATATCATATCATGTGTATCATGTGATCATATCATATCATATCATATCATGTGATATCATATCATATGTGATCATATCATATCATAGTGCATATCATATCATATCATAGCATATCATATCATATCATATCATATCATATCATATCATATCATATCATATCATATCATATCATTTCATATCATATCATGTATCATTATCATATCATATCATATCATGTATATCATATCATATCATATCATATCATATCATATCATATCATATCATATCATATCATATCATATCATATTGCATATAATATCATATCATTTCATATCATATCATATCATATCATATCATATCATATCATATCATAGCATGTCATATCATATCATATCATATCATATCATTATCAAATCATATCATATCATATCATATCATATCATATCATCCCATATATCATATCATATCATATCATATCATATCATATCATATCATATCATATCATATCATAGCATATCATATCATATCATATCATGATATCATATCATATCATATCATATCATATCATATCATATCATATCAGATCAAGATCATATCATATCAATCATATCATATCATATCATATCATAAATCATATCATATCATATCATGTCATGTCATGTCATATCATATCATATCATGTCATGTCATGTCATGTCATGTCATGTCATGTCATATCATATCATATCATATCATATCATATCATATCATATCATATCATATCTATCATATCATATCATATCATATCATTCATATCATATCATATCATATCATATCATATCATATCATATCATATCAGATCATATCATATCATATCATGCATATCATATCATATCCATATCATATCAGCATATCATATCATATCATATCATATCATATCATATCATATCATATCATATCATATCATATCATATCATATCATATCATATCATATCATATCATAGCATATCATATCATATCATATCATAGCATATCATATCAATATCATATCATATCATATCATATCATATCATATCATATAGATCATATCATAGATATCATATCATATCTATCATATCATATCATATCATATCATATCATATCATATCATATCATATCATATCATATCATATCATATAGCATATCAGATCATATCATATCATATCATATCATATCATATCAATATCATATCATATCATATCATATCATATCATATCACATATCATATCATCTCATCTCATATCATATCATATCATATCAGATATCATATCATATCATATCGTATCGTATCGTATCATATCATATTATATCATAATATAGCATAACATATCATATCATATCATAACATAACATATCATATCATATCATATCTTATCAAATCATATCATATCATATCATATCATATCATATCATACCATATATCATATCATATCATATCATATCATATTATCATATCATATCATATCATATCATATCATCATATCAGTATCATATCATATCATATCATATCATATCATATCATATCATATCATATCATATAATATCATAATGCAGTCATATCATATCATATCATATCATATCATATCATATCATATCATATCATATCAATATCAGCATATCATATCATATCATATCATATCATGTCATATCATATCATATCATATCATATCATTTATCATATCATAGCATATCATATCAATATACATATCATAGCATTAGATGTTCATATGCATATCTATGATATATATCTATCACTATCTCATATTTATCATATCATATCATATCATAATATCATCTATCATATCATATCAATCAAATATATTCATATTACATATCATACATCATATGATTCCATATGCTATCAGTCATATCATATCTATTCATATCATATCATATTCATATCTATAAAATCCGGCATATCATATCAATTCCATTATCATAGCGTAGCCGATATCATGCATATCATATCAGGCATATCTCCCGTATCAATCATATATCATCCAATATTATCAGCATTATCATGCAATCATCTGCTATATTCAGCGTATTATCCGCCCTATCATATCCACAGCATATCATATCATGCGCGTATCAATATTCCATATCATATCATTATCTCCGCCCAATCACTGCAATATTCCAGCCGCTATCATGCTCCATATTCCAGCCGCTATTAGGCTCCATATCAATATTATCATTAGGCTCCGGCGTATCATTAAGCACGCTATACCGTCTAGCACTGCAATATTCCAGCCGCTATTAGGCCGCGTAGCACTGCAGAAATTCCAGCCTATCACTACAGCAATATTAGATTATCATATCGTAGCACTGCAATATTCCAGGCTATTGTATCGCGCGTAGCAATCATATCAATATTATCAGCTTTAGCATATTCCAGCCGCGTATCATGCAATATTCCAGTATCTATTAGGCTCCGCTGCGTAGCACTGCATATTCCATAGCCGCGTATTAGGCTGCGTAGCACTGCAATATTCCGGCCGCTATTAGGCTCCGCTGCGTAGCACTGCAATATTCCAATAGGCTCTGCGTAGACTATTCCAGCCGCTATTAGGCTCCGGCGTAGCACTGCAATTCCAGCCGCTATTAGGCTCCGCTAGTATATCATGCTATTAGGCTTAGCCGCGTAGCACTGCAATATTCCAGCCGCTATTAGGCTCCGCTGTGCATATTCCAGCCATTATATTCCAATATTAGGCTCCGCCACTCCGCTTCCAGCCGCTATTAGGCTCCCAGCCGCAATATCCAGCCGCTAATAGCTCCGCCGCGCTATTCCAGCCGCGCGCACTGCGTATTCCTGCATATTCCAGCGCTATTTAGCAATATTCCAGCCGCTATTACTCCGCCAGCACTGCAATATTCCAGCCGCTATTGGGCTCCGCCGCGTAGCACTGCAATATTCCAGCCGCTATTAGGCTCCGCTGCGTAGCACTGCAATATTCCAGCCGCTATTGGGCTCTGCCGCGTAGCACTGCAATATTCCAGCCGCTATTGGGCTCTGCCGCGTAGCACTGCAATATTCCAGCCGCTATTGGGCTCTGCCGCGTAGCACTGCAATATTCCAGCCGCTATTGGGCTCTGCCGCGTAGCACTGCAATATTCCAGCCGCTATTGGGCTCTGCCGCGTAGCACTGCAATATTCCAGCCGCTATTGGGCTCTGCCGCGTAGCACTGCAATATTCCAGCCGCTATTGGGCTCTGCCGCGTAGCACTGCAATATTCCAGCCGCTATTGGGCTCTGCCGCGTAGCACTGCAATATTCCAGCCGCTATTGGGCTCTGCCGCGTAGCACTGCAATATTCCAGCCGCTATTGGGCTCTGCCGCGTAGCACTGCAATATTCCAGCCGCTATTGGGCTCTGCCGCGTAGCACTGCAATATTCCAGCCGCTATTGGGCTCTGCCGCGTAGCACTGCAATATTCCAGCCGCTATTAGGCTCTGCCGCGTAGCACTGCAATATTCCAGCCGCTATTGGGCTCTGCCGCGTAGCACTGCAATATTCCAGCCGCTATTGGGCTCTGCCGCGTAGCACTGCAATATTCCAGCCGCTATTGGGCTCTGCCGCGTAGCACTGCAATATTCCAGCCGCTATTGGGCTCTGCCGCGTAGCACTGCAATATTCCAGCCGCTATTGGGCTCTGCCGCGTAGCACTGCAATATTCCAGCCGCTATTGGGCTCTGCCGCGTAGCACTGCAATATTCCAGCCGCTATTGGGCTCTGCCGCGTAGCACTGCAATATTCCAGCCGCTATTGGGCTCTGCCGCGTAGCACTGCAATATTCCAGCCGCTATTGGGCTCTGCCGCGTAGCACTGCAATATTCCAGCCGCTATTGGGCTCTGCCGCGTAGCACTGCAATATTCCAGCCGCTATTGGGCTCTGCCGCGTAGCACTGCAATATTCCAGCCGCTATTGGGCTCTGCCGCGTAGCACTGCAATATTCCAGCCGCTATTGGGCTCTGCCGCGTAGCACTGCAATATTCCAGCCGCTATTGGGCTCTGCCGCGTAGCACTGCAATATTCCAGCCGCTATTGGGCTCTGCCGCCGCGTAGCACTGCAATATTCCAGCCGCTATTGGGCTCTGCCGCGTAGCACTGCAATATTCCAGCCGCTATTGGGCTCTGCCGCGTAGCACTGCAATATTCCAGCCGCTATATTAGGCTCCGCCGCGTAGCACTGCAATATTCCAGCCGCTATTGGGCTCTGCCGCGTAGCACTGCAATATTCCAGCCGCTATTGGGCTCTGCCGCGTAGCACTGCAATATTCCAGCCGCTATTAGGCTCCGCCGCGTAGCACGCTTCTTACTATAGCGGCCGCTATTGGGCTCTGCCGCGTAGCACTGCAATATTCCAGCCGCTATTGGGCTCTGCCGCGTAGCACTGCAATATTCCAGCCGCGTAGCACTGCAATATTCCAGCCGCTATTGGGCTCTGCCGCGTAGCACTGCAATATTCCAGCCGCTATTGGGCTCTGCCGCGTAGCACTGCAATATTCCAGCCGCTATTGGGCTCTGCCGCGTAGCACTGCAATATTCCAGCCGCTATTGGGCTCTGCCGCGTAGCACTGCAATATTCCAGCCGCTATTGGGCTCTGCCGCGTAGCACTGCAATATTCCAGCCGCTATTGGGCTCTGCCGCGTAGCACTGCAATATTCCAGCCGCTATTGGGCTCTGCCGCGTAGCACTGCAATATTCCAGCCGCTATTGGGCTCTGCCGCGTAGCACTGCAATATTCCAGCCGCTATTGGGCTCTGCCGCGTAGCACTGCAATATTCCAGCCGCTATTGGGCTCTGCCGCGTAGCACTGCAATATTCCAGCCGCTATTGGGCTCTGCCGCGTAGCCGCCGCGTAGCACTGCAATATTCCAGCCGCTATTGGGCTCTGCCGCGTAGCACTGCAATATTCCAGCCGCTATTGGGCTCTGCCGCGTAGCACTGCAATATTCCAGCCGCTATTGGGCTCTGCCGCGTAGCACTGCAATATTCCAGCCGCTATTGGGCTCTGCCGCGTAGCACTGCAATATTCCAGCCGCTATTGGGCTCTGCCGCGTAGCACTGCAATATTCCAGCCGCTATTGGGCTCTGCCGCGTAGCACGCAATATTCCAGCCGCTATTGGGCTCTGCCGCGTAGCACTGCAATATTCCAGCCGCTATTGGGCTCTGCCGCGTAGCACTGCAATATTCCAGCCGCTATTGGGCTCTGCCGCGTAGCACTGCAATATTCCAGCCGCTATTGGGCTCTGCCGCGTAGCACTGCAATATTCCAGCCGCTATTGGGCTCTGCCGCGTAGCACTGCAATATTCCAGCCGCTATTGGGCTCTGCCGCGTAGCACTGCAATATTCCAGCCGCTATTGGGCTCTGCCGCGTAGCACTGCAATATTCCAGCCGCTATTAGGCTCTGCCGCGTAGCACTGCAATATTCCAGCCGCTATTAGGCTCTGCCGCGTAGCACTGCAATATTCCAGCCGCTATTAGGCTCTGCCGCGTAGCACTGCAATATTCCAGCCGCTATTGGGCTCTGCCGCGTAGCACTGCAATATTCCAGCCGCTATTGGGCTCTGCCGCGTAGCACTGCAATATTCCAGCCGCTATTAGGCTCTGCCGCGTAGCACTGCAATATTCCAGCCGCTATTGGGCTCTGCCGCGTAGCACTGCAATATTCCAGCCGCTATTGGGCTCTGCCGCGTAGCACTGCAATATTCCAGCCGCTATTGGGCTCTGCCGCGTAGCACTGCAATATTCCAGCCGCTATTACGCTCTGCCGCGTAGCACTGCAATATTCCAGCCGCTATTAGGCTCCGCGCCGCCGCTATTAGGCTGCGTAGCACACTGCAATATTCCAGCCGCTATTATTGCTTATTAGGCTCCGCTGCGTAGCACTGCAATCCAGCCGCTATTAGGCGTAGCACTGCAATATTCCAGCCGCTATTAGCCGCTATTAGGCTCCGCTGCGTAGCACTGCAATATTCCAGCCGCTATTAGGCTCCGCTGCGTAGCACTGCAATATTCCAGCCGCTATTAGGCTCCGCGTAGCACTGCAATATTCCAGCCGCTATTAGGCTCCGCTGCGTAGCACTGCAATATTCCAGCCGCTATTAGCTGCTCCTGCTCCAGCGTAGCACTGCAATATTCCCAGCCGCTATTAGGCTGCGTAGCACTGCAATATTCCAGCCGCTCCGCTGCGTAGCACTGCAATATTCCAGCCGCTATTAGGCTTTCCAGCCGCCGCTATTAGGCTCCGCTGCGTACCACTGCAATATGCCAGCCGCTATTAGGCTCCGCTGCGTACCACTGCAATATGCCAGCCGCTATTAGGCTCCGCTGCGTACCACTGCAATATGCCAGCCGCTATTAGGCTCCGCTGCGTACCACTGCACTATTCCAGCCGCCGCTATTAGGCTCCGCTGCGTACCACTGCACTATTCCAGCCGCCGCTATTAGGCTCCGCTGCGTACCACTGCACTATTCCAGCCGCCGCTATTAGGCTCCGCTGCGTACCACTGCACTATTCCAGCCGCCGCTATTAGGCTCCGCTGCGTACCACTGCAATATGCCAGCCGCTATTAGGCTCCGCTGCGTACCACTGCAATATGCCAGCCGCTATTAGGCTCCGCTGCGTACCACTGCAATATGCCAGCCGCTATTAGGCTCCGCTGCGTACCACTGCAATATGCCAGCCGCTATTAGGCTCCGCTGCGTACCACTGCAATATGCCAGCCGCTATTAGGCTCCGCTGCGTACCACTGCACTATTCCAGCCGCCGCTATTAGGCTCCGCTGCGTACCACTGCAATATGCCAGCCGCTATTAGGCTCCGCTGCGTACCACTGCACTATTCCAGCCGCCGCTATTAGGCTCCGCTGCGTACCACTGCACTATTCCAGCCGCCGCTATTACGCTCCGCTGCGTACCACTGCAATATGCCAGCCGCTATTAGGCTCCGCTGCGTACCACTGCACTATTCCAGCCGCCGCTATTACGCTCCGCTGCGTACCACTGCACTATTCCAGCCGCCGCTATTAGGCTCCGCTGCGTACCACTGCAACTATTCCAGCCGCCGCTATTACGCTCCGCTGCGTACCACTGCACTATTCCAGCCGCCGCTATTACGCTCCGCTGCGTACACTGCAACTATTCCAGCCGCTATTACGCTCCGCTGCGTAGCACTGCACTATTCCAGCCGCCGCTATTAGGCTCCGCTGCGTACCACTGCACTATTCCAGCCGCTATTACGCTCCGCTGCGTACCACTGCACTATTCCAGCCGCCGCTATTAGGCTCCGCTGCGTACCACTGCAATATGCCAGCCGCTATTAGGCTCCGCTGCGTACCACTGCACTATTCCAGCCGCTATTACGCTCCGCTGCGTACCACTGCACTATTCCAGCCGCCGCTATTACGCTCCGCTGCGTACCACTGCACTATTCCAGCCGCCGCTATTACGCTCCGCTGCGTACCACTGCACTATTCCAGCCGCCGCTATTAGGCTCCGCTGCGTACCACTGCACTATTCCAGCCGCTATTAGGCTCCGCTGCGTACCACTGCAACTATTCCAGCCGCTATTACGCTCCGCTGCGTACCACTGCACTATTCCAGCCGCTATTACGCTCCGCTGCGTACCACTGCAATATTCCAGCCGCCGCTATTACGCTCCGCTGCGTACCACTGCACTATTCCAGCCGCTATTACGCTCCGCTGCGTAGCACTGCACTATTCCAGCCGCCGCTATTACGCTCCGCTGCGTACCACTGCACTATTCCAGCCGCTATTACGCTCCGCTGCGTACCACTGCACTATTCCAGCCGCCGCTATTACGCTCCGCTGCGTACCACTGCACTATTCCAGCCGCTATTACGCTCCGCTGCGTACCACTGCACTATTCCAGCCGCTATTACGCTCCGCTGCGTACCACTGCACTATTCCAGCCGCTATTACGCTCCGCTGCGTACCACTGCACTATTCCAGCCGCCGCTATTACGCTCCGCTGCGTACCACTGCACTATTCCAGCCGCCGCTATTACGCTCCGCTGCGTACCACTGCACTATTCCAGCCGCCGCTATTACGCTCCGCTGCGTACCACTGCAACTATTCCAGCCGCCGCTATTACGCTCCGCTGCGTACCACTGCACTATTCCAGCCGCCGCTATTACGCTCCGCTGCGTACCACTGCACTATTCCAGCCGCCGCTATTAGCTCCGCTGCGTACCACTGCACTATTCCAGCCGCCGCTATTACGCTCCGCTGCGTACCACTGCACTATTCCAGCCGCCGCTATTACGCTCCGCTGCGTACCACTGCAACTATTCCAGCCGCTATTACGCTCCGCTGCGTACCACTGCACTATTCCAGCCGCGCTATTACGCTCCGCTGCGTACCACTGCACTATTCCAGCCGCTATTACGCTCCGCTGCGTACCACTGCACTATTCCAGCCGCCGCTATTACGCTCCGCTGCGTACCACTGCACTATTCCAGCCGCCGCTATTACGCTCCGCTGCGTACCACTGCACTATTCCAGCCGCCGCTATTACGCTCCGCTGCGTAGCACTGCAATATTCCGGCCGCTATTACGCTCCGCTGCGTAGCACTGCAATATTCCGGCCGCTATTACGCTCCGCTGCGTAGCACTGCACTATTCCGGCCGCTATTACGCTCCGCTGCGTAGCACTGCACTATTCCAGCCGCTATTACGCTCCGCTGCGTACCACTGCACTATTCCAGCCGCCGCTATTACGCTCCGCTGCGTACCACTGCACTATTCCAGCCGCCGCTATTACGCTCCGCTGCGTAGCATTGCCCTACTCCGGCCGCTATTACGCTCCGCTGCGTAGCATTGCCCTACTCCGGCCGCTATTACGCTCCGCTGCGTAGCATTGCCCTACTCCGGCCGCTATTACGCTCCGCTGCGTAGCATTGCCCTACTCCGGCCGCTATTACGCTCCGCTGCGTAGCACTGCAATATTCCGGCCGCTATTACGCTCCGCTGCGTAGCACTGCACTATTCCAGCCGCCGCTATTACGCTCCGCTGCGTACCACTGCACTATTCCAGCCGCCGCTATTACGCTCCGCTGCGTACCACTGCACTATTCCAGCCGCCGCTATTACGCTCCGCTGCGTACCACTGCACTATTCCAGCCGCCGCTATTACGCTCCGCTGCGTACCACTGCACTATTCCAGCCGCCGCTATTACGCTCCGCTGCGTACCACTGCACTATTCCAGCCGCCGCTATTACGCTCCGCTGCGTACCACTGCACTATTCCAGCCGCTATTACGCTCCGCTGCGTACCACTGCACTATTCCACCGCCGCTATTACGCTCCGCTGCGTACCACTGCACTATTCCAGCCGCCGCTATTACGCTCCGCTGCTGCGTACCACTGCACTATTCCAGCCGCCGCTATTACGCTCCGCTGCGTAGCACTGCACTATTCCGGCCGCTATTACGCTCCGCTGCGTAGCACTGCAATATTCCGGCCGCTATTACGCTCCGCTGCGTAGCACTGCAATATTCCGGCCGCCGCTATTACGCTCCGCTGCGTAGCACTGCACTATTCCAGCCGCCGCTATTACGCTCCGCTGCGTACCACTGCACTATTCCAGCCGCCGCTATTACGCTCCGCTGCGTACCACTGCAACTATTCCAGCCGCCGCTATTACGCTCCGCTGCGTACCACTGCACTATTCCAGCCGCCGCTATTACGCTCCGCTGCGTACCACTGCACTATTCCAGCCGCCGCTATTACGCTCCGCTGCGTACCACTGCACTATTCCAGCCGCCGCTATTACGCTCCGCTGCGTACCACTGCACTATTCCAGCCGCCGCTATTACGCTCCGCTGCGTACCACTGCACTATTCCAGCCGCCGCTATTACGCTCCGCTGCGTACCACTGCAATATGCCAGCCGCTATTAGGCTCCGCTGCGTAGCACTGCACTATTCCAGCCGCCGCTATTACGCTCCGCTGCGTACCACTGCACTATTCCAGCCGCTATTACGCTCCGCTGCGTACCACTGCACTATTCCAGCCGCCGCTATTACGCTCCGCTGCGTAGCACTGCAATATGCCAGCCGCTATTAGGCTCCGCTGCGTACCACTGCACTATTCCAGCCGCCGCTATTACGCTCCGCTGCGTAGCACTGCACTATTCCAGCCGCCGCTATTACGCTCCGCTGCGTACCACTGCACTATTCCAGCCGCCGCTATTACGCTCCGCTGCGTACCACTGCACTATTCCAGCCGCCGCTATTACGCTCCGCTGCGTACCACTGCAACTATTCCAGCCGCTATTACGCTCCGCTGCGTACCACTGCACTATTCCAGCCCGCCGCTATTACGCTCCGCTGCGTAGCACTGCACTATTCCAGCCGCCGCTATTACGCTCCGCTGCGTACCACTGCACTATTCCAGCGCCGCTATTACGCTCCGCTGCGTACCACTGCACTATTCCAGCCGCCGCTATTACGCTCCGCTGCGTACCACTGCACTATTCCAGCCGCCGCTATTACGCTCCGCTGCGTACCACTGCACTATTCCAGCCGCCGCTATTACGCTCCGCTGCGTACCACTGCACTATTCCAGCCGCTATTACGCTCCGCTGCGTACCACTGCACTATTCCAGCCGCCGCTATTACGCTCCGCTGCGTACCACTGCACTATTCCAGCCGCTATTACGCTCCGCTGCGTACCACTGCACTATTCCAGCCGCCGCTATTACGCTCCGCTGCGTACCACTGCACTCACTGCACTATTCCAGCAGCCGCTATTACGCTCCGCTGCGTACCACTGCAATATGCCAGCCGCTATTAGGCTCCGCTGCGTACCACTGCACTATTCCAGCCCGCTATTACGCACCGCTGCGTACCACTGCAATATTCCAGCAGCCGCTATTACGCTCCGCTGCGTACCACTGCACTATTCCAGCCGCCGCTATTACGCTCCGCTGCGTACCACTGCACTATTCCAGCAGCCGCTATTACGCTCCGCTGCGTACCACTGCACTATTCCAGCAGCGCTATTACGCTCCGCTGCGTACCACTGCACTATTCAGCAGCCGCTATTACGCTCCGCTGCGTACCACTGCACTATTCCAGCAGCCGCTATTACGCTCCGCTGCGTACCACTGCATATTCCAGCAGCCGCTATTACGCTCCGCTGCGTACCACTGCACTATTCGAGCAGCCGCTATTACGCTCCGCTGCGTACCACTGCACTATTCCAGCCGCTATTACGCTCCGCTGCGTACCACTGCAATATTCCAGCAGCCGCTATTACGCTCCGCTGCGTACCACTGCACTATTCCAGCAGCCGCTATTACGCTCCGCTGCGTACCACTGCACTATTCCAGCAGCCGCTATTACGCTCCGCTGCGTACCACTGCAATATTCCAGCCGCCGCTATTACGCTCCGCTGCGTACCACTGCACTATTCCAGCAGCCGCTATTACGCTCCGCTGCGTACCACTGCACTATTCCAGCAGCCGCTATTACGCTCCGCTGCGTACCACTGCACTATTCCAGCAGCCGCTATTACGCTCCGCTGCGTACCCACTGCACTATTCCAGCAGCCGCTATTACGCTCCGCTGCGTACCACTGCACTATTCCAGCAGCCGCTATTACGCTCCGCTGCGTACCACTGCACTATTCCAGCCGCCGCTATTACGCTCCGCTGCGTACCACTGCACTATTCAGCAGCCGCTATTACGCTCCGCTGCGTACCACTGCACTATTCAGCAGCCGCTATTACGCTCCGCTGCGTACCACTGCACTATTCCAGCCGCTATTACGCTCCGCTGCGTACCACTGCATATTCCAGCCGCTATTACGCTCCGCTGCGTACCACTGCACTATTCCAGCAGCCGCTATTACGCTCCGCTGCGTACCACTGCACTATTCCAGCAGCCGCTATTACGCTCCGCTGCGTACCACTGCACTATTCCAGCCGCTATTACGCTCCGCTGCGTACCACTGCACTATTCCAGCAGCCGCTATTACGCTCCGCTGCGTACCACTGCACTATTCCAGCCGCTATTACGCTCCGCTGCGTACCACTGCACTATTCCCAGCCGCTATTACGCTCCGCTGCGTACCACTGCACTATTCCAGCAGCCGCTATTACGCTCCGCTGCGTACCACTGCACTATTCAGCCAGCCGCTATTACGCTCCGCTGCGTACCACTGCACTATTCCAGCAGCCGCTATTACGCTCCGCTGCGTACCACTGCACTATTCCAGCAGCCGCTATTACGCTCCGCTGCGTACCACTGCACTATTCCAGCAGCCGCTATTACGCTCCGCTGCGTACCACTGCACTATTCCAGCAGCCGCTATTACGCTCCGCTGCGTACCACTGCACTATTCCAGCCGCTATTACGCTCCGCTGCGTACCACTGCACTATTCCAGCCGCTATTACGCTCCGCTGCGTACCACTGCACTATTCCAGCAGCCGCTATTACGCTCCGCTGCGTACCACTGCACTATTCCAGCCGCTATTACGCTCCGCTGCGTACCACTGCAATATTCCCAGCCGCTATTACGCTCCGCTGCGTACCACTGCACTATTCCAGCAGCCGCTATTACGCTCCGCTGCGTACCACTGCACTATTCCAGCAGCCGCTATTACGCTCCGCTGCGTACCACTGCACTATTCCAGCAGCCGCTATTACGCTCCGCTGCGTACCACTGCACTATTCCAGCAGCCGCTATTACGCTCCGCTGCGTACCACTGCACTATTCCAGCAGCCGCTATTACGCTCCGCTGCGTACCACTGCACTATTCCAGCAGCCGCTATTACGCTCCGCTGCGTACCACTGCACTATTCAGCAGCCGCTATTACGCTCCGCTGCGTACCACTGCACTATTCCAGCAGCCGCTATTACGCTCCGCTGCGTACCACTGCACTATTCCAGCAGCCGCTATTACGCTCCGCTGCGTACCACTGCACTATTCCAGCAGCCGCTATTACGCTCCGCTGCGTACCACTGCACTATTCCAGCAGCCGCTATTACGCTCCGCTGCGTACCACTGCACTATTCCAGCAGCCGCTATTACGCTCCGCTGCGTACCACTGCACTATTCCAGCAGCCGCTATTACGCTCCGCTGCGTACCACTGCAATATTCCCAGCCGCTATTACGCTCCGCTGCGTACCACTGCACTATTCCAGCCGCTATTACGCTCCGCTGCGTACCACTGCACTATTCCAGCAGCCGCTATTACGCTCCGCTGCGTACCACTGCACTATTCCAGCAGCCGCTATTACGCTCCGCTGCGTACCACTGCACTATTCCAGCAGCCGCTATTACGCTCCGCTGCGTACCACTGCACTATTCCAGCCGCTATTACGCTCCGCTGCGTACCACTGCACTATTCCAGCAGCCGCTATTACGCTCCGCTGCGTACCACTGCACTTCCAGCAGCCGCTATTACGCTCCGCTGCGTACCACTGCACTATTCCAGCAGCCGCTATTACGCTCCGCTGCGTAGCACTGCACTATTCCAGCCCGCTATTACGCTCCGCTGCGTACCACTGCACTATTCCAGCCGCTATTACGCTCCGCTGCGTACCACTGCACTATTCCAGCAGCCGCTATTACGCTCCGCTGCGTACCACTGCACTATTCCAGCAGCCGCTATTACGCTCCGCTGCGTACCACTGCACTATTCCAGCAGCCGCTATTACGCTCCGCTGCGTACCACTGCACTATTCCAGCCGCCGCTATTACGCTCCGCTGCGTACCACTGCACTATTCCAGCCCGCTATTACGCTCCGCTGCGTACCACTGCACTATTCCAGCAGCCGCTATTACGCTCCGCTGCGTACCACTGCACTATTCCAGCAGCCGCTATTACGCTCCGCTGCGTACCACTGCACTATTCCAGCAGCCGCTATTACGCTCCGCTGCGTACCACTGCACTATTCCAGCAGCCGCTATTACGCTCCGCTGCGTACCACTGCACTATTCCAGCAGCCGCTATTACGCTCCGCTGCGTACCACTGCACTATTCCAGCCGCTATTACGCTCCGCTGCGTACCACTGCACTATTCCAGCAGCCGCTATTACGCTCCGCTGCGTACCACTGCACTATTCCAGCAGCCGCTATTACGCTCCGCTGCGTACCACTGCACTATTCCAGCAGCCGCTATTACGCTCCGCTGCGTACCACTGCACTATTCCAGCAGCCGCTATTACGCTCCGCTGCGTACCACTGCACTATTCCAGCAGCCGCTATTACGCTCCGCTGCGTACCACTGCACTATTCCAGCAGCCGCTATTACGCTCCGCTGCGTACCACTGCACTATTCCAGCAGCCGCTATTACGCTCCGCTGCGTACCACTGCACTATTCCAGCCGCTATTACGCTCCGCTGCGTACCACTGCACTATTCCAGCAGCCGCTATTACGCTCCGCTGCGTACCACTGCACTATTCCAGCAGCCGCTATTACGCTCCGCTGCGTACCACTGCACTATTCCAGCAGCCGCTATTACGCTCCGCTGCGTACCACTGCACTATTCCAGCAGCCGCTATTACGCTCCGCTGCGTACCACTGCACTATTCCAGCAGCCGCTATTACGCTCCGCTGCGTACCACTGCACTATTCCAGCAGCCGCTATTACGCTCCGCTGCGTACCACTGCACTATTCCAGCAGCCGCTATTACGCTCCGCTGCGTACCACTGCACTATTCCAGCAGCCGCTATTACGCTCCGCTGCGTACCACTGCACTATTCCAGCAGCCGCTATTACGCTCCGCTGCGTACCACTGCACTATTCCAGCAGCCGCTATTACGCTCCGCTGCGTACCACTGCACTATTCCAGCAGCCGCTATTACGCTCCGCTGCGTACCACTGCACTATTCCAGCAGCCGCTATTACGCTCCGCTGCGTACCACTGCACTATTCCAGCAGCCGCTATTACGCTCCGCTGCGTACCACTGCACTATTCCAGCAGCCGCTATTACGCTCCGCTGCGTACCACTGCACTATTCCAGCAGCCGCTATTACGCTCCGCTGCGTACCACTGCACTATTCCAGCAGCCGCTATTACGCTCCGCTGCGTACCACTGCACTATTCCAGCAGCCGCTATTACGCTCCGCTGCGTACCACTGCACTATTCCAGCAGCCGCTATTACGCTCCGCTGCGTACCACTGCACTATTCCAGCAGCCGCTATTACGCTCCGCTGCGTACCACTGCAATATTCCAGCAGCCGCTATTACGCTCCGCTGCGTACCACTGCACTATTCCAGCAGCCGCTATTACGCTCCGCTGCGTACCACTGCACTATTCCAGCAGCCGCTATTACGCTCCGCTGCGTACCACTGCACTATTCCAGCAGCCGCTATTACGCTCCGCTGCGTACCACTGCACTATTCCAGCAGCCGCTATTACGCTCCGCTGCGTACCACTGCACTATTCCAGCAGCCGCTATTACGCTCCGCTGCGTACCACTGCACTATTCCAGCAGCCGCTATTACGCTCCGCTGCGTACCACTGCACTATTCCAGCAGCCGCTATTACGCTCCGCTGCGTACCACTGCACTATTCCAGCAGCCGCTATTACGCTCCGCTGCGTACCACTGCACTATTCCAGCAGCCGCTATTACGCTCCGCTGCGTACCACTGCACTATTCCAGCAGCCGCTATTACGCTCCGCTGCGTACCACTGCACTATTCCAGCAGCCGCTATTACGCTCCGCTGCGTACCACTGCACTATTCCAGCAGCCGCTATTACGCTCCGCTGCGTACCACTGCACTATTCCAGCAGCCGCTATTACGCTCCGCTGCGTACCACTGCACTATTCCAGCAGCCGCTATTACGCTCCGCTGCGTACCACTGCACTATTCCAGCAGCCGCTATTACGCTCCGCTGCGTACCACTGCACTATTCCAGCAGCCGCTATTACGCTCCGCTGCGTACCACTGCACTATTCCAGCAGCCGCTATTACGCTCCGCTGCGTACCACTGCACTATTCCAGCAGCCGCTATTACGCTCCGCTGCGTACCACTGCACTATTCCAGCAGCCGCTATTACGCTCCGCTGCGTACCACTGCACTATTCCAGCAGCCGCTATTACGCTCCGCTGCGTACCACTGCACTATTCCAGCAGCGCTATTACGCTCCGCCTGCGTACCACTGCACTATTCCAGCAGCCGCTATTACGCTCCGCTGCGTACCACTGCACTATTCCAGCAGCCGCTATTACGCTCCGCTGCGTACCACTGCACTATTCCAGCAGCCGCTATTACGCTCCGCTGCGTACCACTGCACTATTCCAGCAGCCGCTATTACGCTCCGCTGCGTACCACTGCACTATTCCAGCAGCCGCTATTACGCTCCGCTGCGTACCACTGCACTATTCCAGCAGCCGCTATTACGCTCCGCTGCGTACCACTGCACTATTCCAGCAGCCGCTATTACGCTCCGCTGCGTACCACTGCACTATTCCAGCAGCCGCTATTACGCTCCGCTGCGTACCACTGCACTATTCCAGCAGCCGCTATTACGCTCCGCTGCGTACCACTGCACTATTCCAGCAGCCGCTATTACGCTCCGCTGCGTACCACTGCACTATTCCAGCAGCCGCTATTACGCTCCGCTGCGTACCACTGCACTATTCCAGCAGCCGCTATTACGCTCCGCTGCGTACCACTGCACTATTCCAGCAGCCGCTATTACGCTCCGCTGCGTACCACTGCACTATTCCAGCAGCCGCTATTACGCTCCGCTGCGTACCACTGCACTATTCCAGCAGCCGCTATTACGCTCCGCTGCGTACCACTGCACTATTCCAGCAGCCGCTATTACGCTCCGCTGCGTACCACTGCACTATTCCAGCAGCCGCTATTACGCTCCGCTGCGTACCACTGCACTATTCCAGCAGCCGCTATTACGCTCCGCTGCGTACCACTGCACTATTCCAGCAGCCGCTATTACGCTCCGCTGCGTACCACTGCACTATTCCAGCAGCCGCTATTACGCTCCGCTGCGTACCACTGCACTATTCCAGCAGCCGCTATTACGCTCCGCTGCGTACCACTGCACTATTCCAGCAGCCGCTATTACGCTCCGCTGCGTACCACTGCACTATTCCAGCAGCCGCTATTACGCTCCGCTGCGTACCACTGCACTATTCCAGCAGCCGCTATTACGCTCCGCTGCGTACCACTGCACTATTCCAGCAGCCGCTATTACGCTCCGCTGCGTACCACTGCACTATTCCAGCAGCGCTATTACGCTCCGCTGCGTACCACTGCACTATTCCAGCAGCCGCTATTACGCTCCGCTGCGTACCACTGCACTATTCCAGCAGCCGCTATTACGCTCCGCTGCGTACCACTGCACTATTCCAGCAGCCGCTATTACGCTCCGCTGCGTACCACTGCACTATTCCAGCAGCCGCTATTACGCTCCGCTGCGTACCACTGCACTATTCCAGCAGCCGCTATTACGCTCCGCTGCGTACCACTGCACTATTCCAGCAGCCGCTATTACGCTCCGCTGCGTACCACTGCACTATTCCAGCAGCCGCTATTACGCTCCGCTGCGTACCACTGCACTATTCCAGCAGCCGCTATTACGCTCCGCTGCGTACCACTGCACTATTCCAGCAGCCGCTATTACGCTCCGCTGCGTACCACTGCACTATTCCAGCAGCCGCTATTACGCTCCGCTGCGTACCACTGCACTATTCCAGCAGCGCTATTACGCTCCGCTGCGTACCACTGCAATATTCCAGCCGCTATTACGCTCCGCTGCGTACCACTGCACTATTCCAGCAGCCGCTATTACGCTCCGCTGCGTACCACTGCACTATTCCAGCAGCCGCTATTACGCTCCGCTGCGTACCACTGCACTATTCCAGCAGCCGCTATTACGCTCCGCTGCGTACCACTGCACTATTCCAGCAGCCGCTATTACGCTCCGCTGCGTACCACTGCACTATTCCAGCAGCCGCTATTACGCTCCGCTGCGTACCACTGCACTATTCCAGCAGCCGCTATTACGCTCCGCTGCGTACCACTGCACTATTCCAGCAGCCGCTATTACGCTCCGCTGCGTACCACTGCACTATTCCAGCAGCCGCTATTACGCTCCGCTGCGTACCACTGCACTATTCCAGCAGCCGCTATTACGCTCCGCTGCGTACCACTGCACTATTCCAGCAGCCGCTATTACGCTCCGCTGCGTACCACTGCACTATTCCAGCAGCCGCTATTACGCTCCGCTGCGTACCACTGCACTATTCCAGCAGCCGCTATTACGCTCCGCTGCGTAGCACTGCACTATTCCAGCAGCCGCTATTACGCTCCGCTGCGTACCACTGCACTATTCCAGCAGCCGCTATTACGCTCCGCTGCGTAGCCACTGCACTATTCCAGCAGCCGCTATTACGCTCCGCTGCGTACCACTGCAATATTCCAGCAGCCGCTATTACGCTCCGCTGCGTACCACTGCACTATTCCAGCAGCCGCTATTACGCTCCGCTGCGTACTGCACTATTCCAGCAGCCGCTATTACGCTCCGCTGCGTACCACTGCACTATTCCAGCAGCCGCTATTACGCTCCGCTGCGTACCACTGCACTATTCCAGCAGCCGCTATTACGCTCCGCTGCGTACCACTGCACTATTCCAGCAGCCGCTATTACGCTCCGCTGCGTACCACTGCACTATTCCAGCAGCCGCTATTACGCTCCGCTGCGTACCACTGCACTATTCCAGCAGCCGCTATTACGCTCCGCTGCGTACCACTGCACTATTCCAGCAGCCGCTATTACGCTCCGCTGCGTACCACTGCACTATTCCAGCAGCCGCTATTACGCTCCGCTGCGTACCACTGCACTATTCCAGCAGCCGCTATTACGCTCCGCTGCGTACCACTGCACTATTCCAGCAGCCGCTATTACGCTCCGCTGCGTACCACTGCACTATTCCAGCAGCCGCTATTACGCTCCGCTGCGTACCACTGCACTATTCCAGCAGCCGCTATTACGCTCCGCTGCGTACCACTGCACTATTCCAGCAGCCGCTATTACGCTCCGCTGCGTACCACTGCACTATTCCAGCAGCCGCTATTACGCTCCGCTGCGTACCACTGCACTATTCCAGCAGCCGCTATTACGCTCCGCTGCGTACCACTGCACTATTCCAGCAGCCGCTATTACGCTCCGCTGCGTACCACTGCACTATTCCAGCAGCCGCTATTACGGCTCCGCTGCGTAGCACTGCACTATTCCAGCAGCCGCTATTACGCTCCGCTGCGTACCACTGCACTATTCCAGCAGCTATTACGGCTCCGCTGCGTACCACTGCACTATTCCAGCAGCCGCTATTACGCTCCGCTGCGTACCACTGCACTATTCCAGCAGCCGCTATTACGCTCCGCTGCGTAGCATTGCACTATTCCAGCAGCCGCTATTACGCTCCGCTGCGTAGCCACTGCACTATTCCAGCAGCCGCTATTACGCTCCGCTGCGTAGCACTGCAATATTCCAGCCGCTATTACGCTCCGCTGCGTAGCACTGCAATATTCCAGCCGCTATTACGCTCCGCTGCGTAGCATTGCACTATTCCAGCAGCCGCTATTACGCTCCGCTGCGTAGCACTGCAATATGCCAGCCGCTATTACGCTCCGCTGCGTAGCACTGCACTATTCCAGCAGCCGCTATTACGCTCCGCTGCGTAGCACTGCACTATTCCAGCCGCTATTACGCTCCGCTGCGTAGCACTGCACTATTCCAGCCGCTATTACGCTCCGCTGCGCTAGCACTGCACTATTCCAGCAGCCGCTATTACGCTCCGCTGCGTAGCACTGCACTATTCCAGCAGCCGCTATTACGCTCCGCTGCGTAGCACTGCACTATTCCAGCCGCTATTACGCTCCGCTGCGTAGCACTGCAATATTCCAGCCGCTATTACGCTCCGCTGCGTAGCACTGCACTATTCCAGCCCGCTATTACGGCTCCGCTGCGTAGCACTGCACTATTCCAGCAGCCGCTATTACGCTCCGCTGCGTAGCATTGCAACTGCACTATTCAGCAGCCGCTATTACGCTCCGCTGCGTAGCATTGCCCTACTCCGGCCGCTATTACGCTCCGCTGCGTAGCATTGCCCTACTCCGGCCGCTATTACGCTCCGCTGCGTAGCATTGCTCTACTCCGGCCGCTATTACGCTCCGCTGCGTAGCATTGCTCTACTCCGGCCGCTATTACGCTCCGCTGCGTAGCACTGCACCTATTCCAGCAGCCGCTATTACGCTCCGCTGCGTAGCATTGCCCTACTCCGGCCGCTATTACGCTCCGCTGCGTAGCATTGCCCTACTCCGGCCGCTATTACGCTCCGCTGCGTAGCATTGCCCTACTCCGGCCGCTATTACGCTCCGCTGCGTAGCACTGCACTATTCCAGCAGCCGCTATTACGCTCCGCTGCGTAGCACTGCAATAATCCAGCCGCTATTACGCTCCGCTGCGTAACTGCACTATTCCAGCCGCTATTACGCTCCGCTGCGTAGCACTGCAATATTCCAGCCGCTATTACGCTCCGCTGCGTAGCACTGCAATATTCCGGCCGCTATTACGCTCCGCTGCGTAGCACTGCACTATTCCAGCAGCCGCTATTACGCTCCGCTGCGTAGCACTGCACTATTCCAGCCGCTATTACGCTCCGCTGCGTAGCACTGCACTATTCCAGCCGCTATTACGCTCCGCTGCGTAGCACTGCACTATTCCAGCCGCTATTACGCTCCGCTGCGTAGCACTGCACTATTCCAGCCGCTATTACGCTCCGCTGCGTACCACTGCACTATTCCAGCCCGCTATTACGCTCCGCTGCGTAGCACTGCACTATTCCAGCCGCTATTACGCTCCGCTGCGTAGCACTGCACTATTCCAGCCGCTATTACGCTCCGCTGCGTAGCACTGCACTATTCCAGCAGCCGCTATTACGCTCCGCTGCGTAGCACTGCAATATTCCAGCGCCGCTATTACGCTCCGCTGCGTAGCACTGCACTATTCCAGCCGCTATTACGCTCCGCTGCGTAGCACTGCACTATTCCAGCAGCCGCTATTACGCTCCGCTGCGTAGCACTGCAATATTCCAGCCGCTATTACGCTCCGCTGCGTAGCACTGCACTATTCCAGCCGCTATTACGCTCCGCTGCGTAGCACTGCACTATTCCAGCCGCTATTACGCTCCGCTGCGTAGCACTGCACTATTCCAGCAGCGCTATTACGCTCCGCTGCGTAGCACTGCACTATTCCAGCAGCCGCTATTACGCTCCGCTGCGTAGCACTGCACTATTCCAGCCGCTATTACGCTCCGCTGCGTAGCACTGCAATATTCCAGCCGCTATTACGCTCCGCTGCGTGAGCACTGCACTATATTCCAGCTAGCCGCTATTACGCTCCGCTGCGTAGCATTGCCCTACTCCGGCCGCTATTACGCTCCGCTGCGTAGCATTGCACTATTCCAGCAGCCGCTATTACGCTCCGCTGCGTAGCATTGCAATATTCCAGCCCGCTATTACGCTCCGCTGCGTAGCACTGCACTATTCCAGCAGCCGCTATTACGCTCCGCTGCGTAGCATTGCCCTACTCCGGCCGCTATTACGCTCCGCTGCGTAGCACTGCACTATTCCAGCAGCCGCTATTACGCTCCGCTGCGTAGCACTGCACTATTCCAGCCGCTATTACGCTCCGCTGCGTAGCACTGCACTATTCCAGCCGCTATTACGCTCCGCTGCGTAGCACTGCACTATTCCAGCCCGCTATTACGCTCCGCTGCGTAGCACTGCAATATTCCGGCCGCTATTACGCTCCGCTGCGTAGCACTGCACTATTCCAGCCCGCTATTACGCTCCGCTGCGTAGCACTGCACTATTCCAGCCGCTATTACGCTTCCGCTGCGTACCACTGCACTATTCCAGCAGCCGCTATTACGCTCCGCTGCGTAGCACTGCACTATTCCAGCAGCCGCTATTACGCTCCGCTGCGTAGCACTGCACTATTCCACGCAGCCGCTATTACGCTCCGCTGCGTAGCACTGCAATATGCCAGCCGCTATTACGCTCCGCTGCGTAGCACTGCACTATTCCAGCAGCGCTATTACGCTCCGCTGCGTAGCACTGCACTATTCCAGCACGCTATTACGCTCCGCTGCGTAGCACTGCACTATTCCAGCAGCCGCTATTACGCTCCGCTGCGTAGCATTGCCCTACTCCGGCCGCTATTACGCTCCGCTGCGTAGCATTGCCCTACTCCGGCCGCTATTACGCTCCGCTGCGTAGCATTGCACTATTCCAGCCGCTATTACGCTCCGCTGCGTAGCACTGCACTATTCCAGCCGCTATTACGCTCCGCTGCGTAGCACTGCACTATTCCAGCAGCCGCTATTACGCTCCGCTGCGTAGCACTGCACTATTCCAGCAGCCGCTATTACGCTCCGCTGCGTAGCACTGCAATATTCCAGCCGCTATTACGCTCCGCTGCGTAGCACTGCACTATTCCAGCAGCCGCTATTACGCTCCGCTGCGTAGCACTGCACTATTCCAGCAGCCGCTATTACGCTCCGCTGCGTAGCACTGCACTATTCCAGCCCGCTATTACGCTCCGCTGCGTAGCACTGCACTATTCCAGCCGCTATTACGCTCCGCTGCGTAGCACTGCACTATTCCAGCGCCGCTATTACGCTCCGCTGCGTAGCACTGCACTATTCCAGCAGCCGCTATTACGCTCCGCTGCGTAGCATTGCTCTACTCCGGCCGCTATTACGCTCCGCTGCGTAGCATTGCTCTACTCCGGCCGCTATTACGCTCCGCTGCGTAGCATTGCACTATTCCAGCAGCCGCTATTACGCTCCGCTGCGTAGCATTGCCCTACTCCAGCCGCTATTACGCTCCGCTGCGTAGCACTGCAATATTCCAGCCGCTATTACGCTCCGCTGCGTAGCACTGCAATATTCCAGCCGCTATTACGCTCCGCTGCGTAGCACTGCACTATTCCAGCCGCTATTACGCTCCGCTGCGTAGCACTGCACTATTCCAGCAGCGCTATTACGCTCCGCTGCGTAGCACTGCACTATTCCAGCAGCCGCTATTACGCTCCGCTGCGTAGCACTGCACTATTCCAGCCGCTATTACGCTCCGCTGCGTAGCACTGCACTATTCCAGCAGCGCTATTACGCTCCGCTGCGTAGCATTGCTCTACTTCGGCCGCTATTACGCTCCGCTGCGTAGCATTGCTCTACTCCGGCCGCTATTACGCTCCGCTGCGTAGCACTGCACTATTCCAGCCGCTATTACGCTCCGCTGCGCGTAGCACTGCACTATTCCAGCAGCCGCTATTACGCTCCGCTGCGTAGCACTGCACTATTCCAGCCGCTATTACGCTCCGCTGCGTAGCACTGCACTATTCCAGCAGCCGCTATTACGCTCCGCTGCGTAGCACTGCACTATTCCAGCAGCCGCTATTACGCTCCGCTGCGTAGCACTGCACTATTCCAGCCGCTATTACGCTCCGCTGCGTAGCACTGCACTATTCCAGCAGCCGCTATTACGCTCCGCTGCGTAGCACTGCACTATTCCAGCCGCTATTACGCTCCGCTGCGTAGCATTGCCCTACTCCGGCCGCTATTACGCTCCGCTGCGTAGCATTGCCCTACTCCGGCCGCTATTACGCTCCGCTGCGTAGCATTGCCCTACTCCGGCCGCTATTACGCTCCGCTGCGTAGCATTGCCCTACTCCGGCCGCTATTACGCTCCGCTGCGTAGCATTGCCCTATTCCAGCAGCCGCTATTACGCTCCGCTGCGTAGCACTGCAATATTCCAGCCGCTATTACGCTCCGCTGCGTAGCACTGCAATATTCCGGCCGCCGCTATTACGCTCCGCTGCGTAGCACTGCACTATTCCAGCCCGCTATTACGCTCCGCTGCGTAGCACTGCACTATTCCAGCCGCTATTACGCTCCGCTGCGTAGCACTGCACTATTCCAGCCCGCTATTACGCTCCGCTGCGTAGCACTGCACTATTCCAGCAGCCGCTATTACGCTCCGCTGCGTAGCACTGCAATATTCCAGCCGCTATTACGCTCCGCTGCGTAGCACTGCAATATTCCAGCAGCCGCTATTACGCTCCGCTGCGTAGCACTGCACTACTCCGGCCGCTATTACGCTCCGCTGCGTAGCATTGCCCTACTCCGGCCGCTATTACGCTCCGCTGCGTAGCATTGCCCTACTCCGGCCGCTATTACGCTCCGCTGCGTAGCATTGCCCTACTCCGGCCGCTATTACGCTCCGCTGCGTAGCACTGCACTATTCCAGCAGCCGCTATTACGCTCCGCTGCGTAGCACTGCAATATTCCAGCCGCTATTACGCTCCGCTGCGTAGCACTGCACTATTCCAGCAGCCGCTATTACGCTCCGCTGCGTAGCACTGCAATATGCCAGCAGCCGCTATTACGCTCCGCTGCGTAGCACTGCACTATTCCAGCCGCTATTACGCTCCGCTGCGTAGCACTGCAATATGCCAGCCGCTATTACGCTCCGCTGCGTAGCACTGCAATATTCCAGCAGCCGCTATTACGCTCCGCTGCGTAGCACTGCAATATTCCAGCCGCTATTACGCTCCGCTGCGTAGCACTGCACTATTCCAGCCGCTATTACGCTCCGCTGCGTAGCACTGCACTATTCCAGCAGCCGCTATTACGCTCCGCTGCGTAGCACTGCACTATTCCAGCCGCTATTACGCTCCGCTGCGTAGCACTGCACTATTCCAGCAGCCGCTATTACGCTCCGCTGCGTAGCACTGCACTATTCCAGCCCGCTATTACGCTCCGCTGCGTAGCACTGCACTATTCCAGCCGCTATTACGCTCCGCTGCGTAGCACTGCACTATTCCAGCAGCCGCTATTACGCTCCGCTGCGTAGCACTGCACTATTCCAGCAGCCGCTATTACGCTCCGCTGCGTAGCACTGCACTATTCCAGCCGCTATTACGCTCCGCTGCGTAGCACTGCAATATTCCGGCCGCTATTACGCTCCGCTGCGTAGCACTGCAATATTCCAGCCGCTATTACGCTCCGCTGCGTAGCACTGCCCTACTCCAGCCGCTATTACGCTCCGCTGCGTAGCACTGCCCTACTCCGGCCGCTATTACGCTCCGCTGCGTAGCACTGCACTATTCCAGCCGCTATTACGCTCCGCTGCGTAGCACTGCAATATTCCAGCCGCTATTACGCTCCGCTGCGTAGCACTGCACTATTCCACAGCCGCTATTACGCTCCGCTGCGTAGCACTGCACTATTCCAGCCGCTATTACGCTCCGCTGCGTAGCACTGCACTATTCCAGCCCGCTATTACGCTCCGCTGCGTAGCACTGCACTATTCCAGCAGCCGCTATTACGCTCCGCTGCGTAGCACTGCAATATTCCAGCCGCTATTACGCTCCGCTGCGTAGCACTGCACAAATTCCAGCCGCTATTAGGCTCCGCTGCGTAGCACTGCACTATTCCAGCCGCTATTACGCTCCGCTGCGTAGCACTGCACTATTCCAGCAGCCGCTATTACGCTCCGCTGCGTAGCACTGCACTATTCCAGCCCGCTATTACGCTCCGCTGCGTAGCACTGCACTATTCCAGCCCGCTATTACGCTCCGCTGCGTAGCACTGCACTATTCCAGCAGCCGCTATTACGCTCCGCTGCGTAGCATTGCCCTACTCCGGCCGCTATTACGCTCCGCTGCGTAGCATTGCCCTACTCCGGCCGCTATTACGCTCCGCTGCGTAGCATTGCCCTACTCCGGCCGCTATTACGCTCCGCTGCGTAGCATTGCCCTACTCCGGCCGCTATTACGCTCCGCTGCGTAGCACTGCACTATTCCAGCAGCGCTATTACGCTCCGCTGCGTAGCACTGCAATATTCCAGCAGCCGCTATTACGCTCCGCTGCGTAGCACTGCACTACTCCGGCCGCTATTACGCTCCGCTGCGTAGCATTGCCCTACTCCGGCCGCTATTACGCTCCGCTGCGTAGCACTGCACTATTCCAGCCGCTATTACGCTCCGCTGCGTAGCACTGCAATATTCCAGCCGCTATTACGCTCCGCTGCGTAAGCACTGCACTATTCCAGCAGCCGCTATTACGCTCCGCTGCGTAGCACTGCACTATTCCAGCCGCTATTACGCTCCGCTGCGTAGCACTGCACTATTCCAGCAGCGCTATTACGCTCCGCTGCGTAGCACTGCACTATTCCAGCCGCTATTACGCTCCGCTGCGTAGCATTGCCCTACTCCGGCCGCTATTAGGCTCCGCTGCGTAGCATTGCCCTACTCCGGCCGCTATTACGCTCCGCTGCGTAGCATTGCCCTACTCCGGCCGCTATTACGCTCCGCTGCGTAGCATTGCCCTACTCCGGCCGCTATTACGCTCCGCTGCGTAGCATTGCCCTACTCCGGCCGCTATTACGCTCCGCTGCGTAGCACTGCCATATTCCAGCCGCTATTACGCTCCGCTGCGTAGCACTGCAATATTCCAGCCGCTATTACGCTCCGCTGCGTAGCACTGCACTATTCCAGCCGCTATTACGGCTCCGCTGCGTAGCACTGCACTATTCCAGCAGCCGCTATTACGCTCCGCTGCGTAGCACTGCACTATTCCAGCAGCCGCTATTACGCTCCGCTGCGTAGCACTGCACTATTCCAGCCGCTATTACGCTCCGCTGCGTAGCACTGCACTATTCCAGCCGCTATTACGCTCCGCTGCGTAGCACTGCACTATTCCAGCCGCTATTACGCTCCGCTGCGTAGCACTGCACTATTCCAGCAGCCGCTATTACGCTCCGCTGCGTAGCACTGCACTATTCCAGCCGCTATTACGCTCCGCTGCGTAGCACTGCAATATTCCAGCCGCTATTACGCTCCGCTGCGTAGCACTGCACTATTCCGGCCGCTATTACGCTCCGCTGCGTAGCACTGCACTATTCCAGCCGCTATTACGCTCCGCTGCGTAGCACTGCAATATTCCAGCCGCTATTACGGCTCCGCTGCGTAGCACTGCACTATTCCAGCCGCTATTACGCTCCGCTGCGTAGCACTGCACTATTCCAGCCGCTATTACGCTCCGCTGCGTAGCACTGCACTATTCCAGCCGCTATTACGCTCCGCTGCGTAGCACTGCACTATTCCAGCAGCCGCTATTACGCTCCGCTGCGTAGCACTGCACTATTCCAGCCGCTATTACGCTCCGCTGCGTAGCACTGCACTATTCCAGCCCGCTATTACGGCTCCGCTGCGTAGCACTGCACTATTCCAGCAGCCGCTATTACGCTCCGCTGCGTAGCACTGCACTATTCCAGCAGCGCTATTACGCTCCGCTGCGTAGCACTGCACTATTCCGGCCGCTATTACGCTCCGCTGCGTAGCACTGCACTATTCCAGCAGCCGCTATTACGGCTCCGCTGCGTAGCATTGCCCTACTCCGGCCGCTATTACGCTCCGCTGCGTAGCACTGCACTATTCCAGCAGCCGCTATTACGCTCCGCTGCGTAGCACTGCAATATTCCAGCCGCTATTACGCTCCGCTGCGTAGCACTGCAATATTCCAGCCGCTATTACGCTCCGCTGCGTAGCACTGCAATATTCCAGCAGCCGCTATTACGCTCCGCTGCGTAGCACTGCAATATTCCAGCCGCTATTACGCTCCGCTGCGTAGCACTGCAATATTCCAGCCGCTATTACGCTCCGCTGCGTAGCACTGCAATATTCCAGCCGCTATTACGCTCCGCTGCGTAGCACTGCAATATTCCAGCCGCTATTACGCTCTGCCGCGTAGCACTGCACTATTCCAGCCGCTATTACGCTCTGCCGCGCTTAGCACTGCAATATTCCAGCCGCTATTACGCTCCGCTGCGTAGCATTGCCCTACTCCGGCCGCTATTACGCTCCGCTGCGTAGCATTGCACTATTCCAGCCGCTATTACGCTCCGCTGCGTAGCATTGCTCTACTCCGGCCGCTATTACGCTCCGCTGCGTAGCACTGCACTATTCCAGCCGCTATTACGGCTCCGCTGCGTAGCACTGCACTATTCCATCCAGCCGCTATTACGCTCCGCTGCGTAGCACTGCAATATTCCAGCCGCTATTACGCTCCGCTGCGTAGCACTGCAATATTCCAGCCGCTATTACGCTCCGCTGCGTAGCACTGCAATATTCCAGCCGCTATTACGCTCCGCTGCGTAGCACTGCAATATTCCAGCCGCTATTACGCTCCGCTGCGTAGCACTGCAATATTCCAGCCGCTATTACGCTCCGCTGCGTAGCACTGCACTATTCCAGCCGCTATTACGCTCCGCTGCGTAGCACTGCAATATTCCAGCCGCGCTATTACGCTCCGCTGCGTAGCACTGCACTATTCCAGCAGCCGCTATTAACGCTCCGCTGCGTAGCACTGCAATATTCCAGCAGCCGCTATTACGCTCCGCTGCGTAGCACTGCACTATTCCAGCAGCCGCTATTACGCTCCGCTGCGTAGCATTGCTCTACTCCGGCCGCTATTACGCTCCGCTGCGTAGCACTGCACTATTCCAGCAGCCGCTATTACGCTCCGCTGCGTAGCATTGCTCTACTCCGGCCGCTATTACCAATAAATACTCCGCTCCGCTGCGTAGCACTGCAATAAACTATTCCAGCAGCCGCTATTAGGCTCCGCTGCGTAGCACTGCACTATTCCAGCCCGCTATTACGGCTCCGCTGCGTAGCACTGCACTATTCCAGCCGCTATTACGCTCCGCTGCGTAGCACTGCACTATTCCAGCCGCTATTACGGCTCCGCTGCGTAGCACTGCACTATTCCAGCCGCTATTACGCTCCGCTGCGTAGCACTGCACTATTCAGCAGCCGCTATTAGGCTCCGCTGCGTAGCACTGCACTATTCCAGCCGCTATTACGCTCCGCTGCGTAGCACTGCAATATTCCAGCCGCTATTAGGCTCCGCTGCGTAGCACTGCACTATTCCAGCAGCCGCTATTACGCTCCGCTGCGTAGCACTGCACTATTCCAGCCGCTATTACGGCTCCGCTGCGTAGCACTGCACTATTCCAGCCGCTATTACGCTCCGCTGCGTAGCATTGCCCTACTCCGGCCGCTATTACGCTCCGCTGCGTAGCATTGCACTATTCCAGCAGCCGCTATTACGCTCCGCTGCGTAGCATTGCACTTATTCCAGCAGCCGCTATTAGGCTCCGCTGCGTAGCACTGCACTATTCCAGCAGCCGCTATTACGCTCCGCTGCGTAGCACTGCACTATTCCAGCAGCCGCTATTACGCTCCGCTGCGTAGCACTGCACTATTCCAGCAGCCGCTATTACGCTCCGCTGCGTAGCATTGCCCTACTCCGGCCGCTATTACGCTCCGCTGCGTAGCATTGCCCTACTCCGGCCGCTATTACGCTCCGCTGCGTAGCATTGCACTATTCCAGCAGCCGCTATTACGCTCCGCTGCGTAGCACTGCACTAATCCATTTCAGCAGCCGCTATTAGGCTCCGCTGCGTAGCACTGCACTATTCCAGCCGCTATTACGCTCCGCTGCGTAGCACTGCACTATTCCAGCCAGCTATTACGCTCCGCTGCGTAGCACTGCAATATTCCAGCAGCGCTATTACGCTCCGCTGCGTAGCACTGCACTATTCCAGCCGTCCGCTATTACGCTCCGCTGCGTAGCACCCGTTTTGCAAAATAACTATTCCAGCACCGCTATTACGCTCCGCTGCGTAGCACTGCACTATTCCAGCAGCCGCTATTACGCTCCGCTGCGTAGCACTGCACTATTCCAGCAGCCGCTATTACGCTCCGCTGCGTAGCACTGCACTATTCCAGCCGCTATTACGCTCCGCTGCGTAGCACTGCAATATTCCAGCCGCTATTACGCTCCGCTGCGTAGCACTGCAATATGCCAGCCGCTATTACGCTCCGCTGCGTAGCACTGCACTATTCCAGCCGCTATTACGCTCCGCTGCGTAGCACTGCATATTCCAGCAGCCGCTATTACGCTCCGCTGCGTAGCACTGCACTATTCCAGCCGCTATTACGCTCCGCTGCGTAGCACTGCACTATTCCAGCCGCTATTACGCTCCGCTGCGTAGCACTGCACTATTCCAGCCCGCTATTACGCTCCGCTGCGTAGCACTGCATATTCCAGCCCGCTATTACGCTCCGCTGCGTAGCATTGCCCTACTCCGGCCGCTATTACGCTCCGCTGCGTAGCATTGCCCTACTCCGGCCGCTATTACGCTCCGCTGCGTAGCATTGCCCTACTCCGGCCGCTATTACGCTCCGCTGCGTAGCATTGCCCTACTCCGGCCGCTATTACGCTCCGCTGCGTAGCACTGCACTATTCCAGCAGCCGCTATTACGCTCCGCTGCGTAGCACTGCACTATTCCAGCAGCCGCTATTACGCTCCGCTGCGTAGCACTGCACTATTCCAGCAGCGCTATTACGCTCCGCTGCGTAGCACTGCACTATTCCAGCACGCTATTACGCTCCGCTGCGTAGCACTGCAATATTCCAGCAGCCGCTATTACGCTCCGCTGCGTAGCATTGCCCTACTCCGGCCGCTATTACGCTCCGCTGCGTAGCATTGCCCTACTCCGGCCGCTATTACGCTCCGCTGCGTAGCACTGCACTATTCCAGCCGCTATTACGGCTCCGCTGCGTAGCACTGCAATATTCCAGCCGCTATTACGCTCCGCTGCGTAGCACTGCACTATTCCAGCCGCTATTACGCTCCGCTGCGTAGCACTGCACTATTCCAGCAGCCGCTATTACGCTCCGCTGCGTAGCATTGCCCTACTCCGGCCGCTATTACGCTCCGCTGCGTAGCATTGCCCTACTCCGGCCGCTATTACGCTCCGCTGCGTAGCATTGCCCTACTCCGGCCGCTATTACGCTCCGCTGCGTAGCATTGCCCTACTCCGGCCGCTATTACGCTCCGCTGCGTAGCATTGCCCTACTCCGGCCGCTATTACGCTCCGCTGCGTAGCATTGCACTATTCCAGCAGCCGCTATTACGCTCCGCTGCGTAGCACTGCACTATTCCAGCCGCTATTACGCTCCGCTGCGTAGCACTGCAATATTCCAGCCCGCTATTACGCTCCGCTGCGTAGCACTGCACTATTCCAGCAGCCGCTATTACGCTCCGCTGCGTAGCACTGCACTATTCCAGCCGCTATTACGCTCCGCTGCGTAGCACTGCACTATTCCAGCCGCGCTATTACGCTCCGCTGCGTAGCACTGCACTATTCCAGCCGCTATTACGCTCCGCTGCGTAGCACTGCACTATTCCAGCCGCTATTACGCTCCGCTGCGTAGCACTGCACTATTCCAGCCGCTATTACGCTCCGCTGCGTAGCACTGCACTATTCCAGCCGCTATTACGCTCCGCTGCGTAGCACTGCACTATTCCAGCACGCTATTACGCTCCGCTGCGTAGCACTGCACTATTCCAGCCGCTATTACGCTCCGCTGCGTAGCACTGCAATATTCCAGCCGCTATTACGCTCCGCTGCGTAGCACTGCACTATTCCAGCAGCCGCTATTACGCTCCGCTGCGTTAAGCACTGCACTAAATTCTATTCAGCCGCTATTACGCTCCGCTGCGTAGCACTGCAATATTCCAGCAGCCGCTATTACGCTCCGCTGCGTAGCACTGCACTATTCCAGCCGCTATTACGCTCCGCTGCGTAGCACTGCACTATTCCAGCCCGCTATTACGCTCCGCTGCGTAGCACTGCAATATTCCAGCCGCTATTACGCTCCGCTGCGTAGCACTGCAATATTCCAGCCGCTATTACGCTCCGCTGCGTAGCACTGCAATATTCCAGCCGCTATTACGCTCCGCTGCGTAGCACTGCCCTACTCCGGCCGCTATTACGCTCCGCTGCGTAGCATTGCCCTACTCCGGCCGCTATTACGCTCCGCTGCGTAGCACTGCACTATTCCAGCCGCTATTACGCTCCGCTGCGTAGCACTGCACTATTCCAGCCGCTATTACGCTCCGCTGCGTAGCACTGCACTATTCCAGCCGCTATTACGCTCCGCTGCGTAGCACTGCAATATTCCAGCCGCTATTACGCTCCGCTGCGTAGCACTGCACTATTCCAGCCGCTATTACGCTCCGCTGCGTAGCACTGCAATATTCCAGCCGCTATTACGCTCCGCTGCGTAGCACTGCACTATTCCAGCCGCTATTACGCTCCGCTGCGTAGCACTGCACTATTCCAGCCGCTATTACGCTCCGCTGCGTAGCACTGCACTATTCCAGCAGCCGCTATTACGCTCCGCTGCGTTAGCACATGCACTATTCCAGCAGCCGCTATTAGGCTCCGCTGCGTAGCACTGCACTATTCCAGCCGCTATTACGCTCCGCTGCGTAGCACTGCAATATTCCAGCCGCTATTACGCTCCGCTGCGTAGCACTGCACTATTCCACAGCCGCTATTACGCTCCGCTGCGTAGCATTGCCCTACTCCGGCCGCTATTACGCTCCGCTGCGTAGCATTGCCCTACTCCGGCCGCTATTACGCTCCGCTGCGTAGCACTGCACTATTCCAGCAGCCGCTATTACGCTCCGCTGCGTAGCACTGCACTATTCCAGCAGCCGCTATTACGCTCCGCTGCGTAGCACTGCACTATTCCAGCCGCTATTACGCTCCGCTGCGTAGCACTGCACTATTCCAGCCGCTATTACGCTCCGCTGCGTAGCACTGCACTATTCCAGCCGCTATTACGCTCCGCTGCGTAGCACTGCACTATTCCAGCCCGCTATTACGCTCCGCTGCGTAGCACTGCACTATTCCAGCCGCTATTACGCTCCGCTGCGTAGCACTGCACTATTCCAGCCGCTATTACGCTCCGCTGCGTAGCACTGCAATATTCCAGCCGCTATTACGCTCCGCTGCGTAGCACTGCACTATTCCAGCAGCCGCTATTACGCTCCGCTGCGTAGCATTGCCCTACTCCAGCCGCTATTACGCTCCGCTGCGTAGCACTGCAATATTCCAGCCGCTATTACGCTCCGCTGCGTAGCACTGCAATATTCCAGCCGCTATTACGCTCCGCTGCGTAGCACTGCAATATTCCAGCCGCTATTACGCTCCGCTGCGTAGCATTGCCCTACTCCGGCCGCTATTACGCTCCGCTGCGTAGCATTGCCCTACTCCGGCCGCTATTACGCTCCGCTGCGTAGCACTGCAATATTCCAGCCGCTATTACGCTCCGCTGCGTAGCACTGCAATATTCCAGCCGCTATTACGCTCCGCTGCGTAGCACTGCACTATTCCAGCCGCTATTACGCTCCGCTGCGTAGCACTGCACTATTCCAGCCCGCTATTACGCTCCGCTGCGTAGCATTGCCCTACTCCGGCCGCTATTACGCTCCGCTGCGTAGCATTGCCCTCCTCCGGCCGCTATTACGCTCCGCTGCGTAGCATTGCCCTACTCCGGCCGCTATTACGCTCCGCTGCGTAGCACTGCAATATTCCAGCCGCTATTACGCTCCGCTGCGTAGCACTGCAATATGCCAGCCGCTATTACGCTCCGCTGCGTAGCACTGCACTATTCCAGCAGCCGCTATTACGCTCCGCTGCGTAGCACTGCACTATTCCAGCCCGCTATTACGCTCCGCTGCGTAGCACTGCAATATTCCAGCCGCTATTACGCTCCGCTGCGTAGCACTGCAATATTCCAGCCGCTATTACGCTCCGCTGCGTAGCACTGCAATATTCCAGCCGCCGCTATTACGCTCCGCTGCGTAGCATTGCCCTACTCCGGCCGCTATTACGCTCCGCTGCGTAGCATTGCCCTACTCCGGCCGCTATTACGCTCCGCTGCGTAGCATTGCTCTACTCCGGCCGCTATTACGCTCCGCTGCGTAGCATTGCTCTACTCCGGCCGCTATTACGCTCCGCTGCGTAGCACTGCAATATTCCGGCCGCTATTACGCTCCGCTGCGTAGCACTGCAATACTCCGGCCGCTATTACGCTCCGCTGCGTAGCATTGCACTATTCCAGCCCGCTATTACGCTCCGCTGCGTAGCACTGCACTATTCCAGCCGCTATTACGCTCCGCTGCGTAGCACTGCACTATACCAGCCGCTATTACGCTCCGCTGCGTAGCACTGCAATATTCCAGCAGCCGCTATTACGCTCCGCTGCGTAGCACTGCAATATTCCAGCCGCTATTACGCTCCGCTGCGTAGCACTGCACTATTCCAGCCGCTATTACGCTCCGCTGCGTAGCACTGCAATATTCCAGCCGCTATTACGCTCCGCTGCGTAGCACTGCAATATTCCAGCCGCTATTACGCTCCGCTGCGTAGCACTGCAATATTCCAGCCGCTATTACGCTCCGCTGCGTAGCACTGCAATATTCCAGCCGCTATTACGCTCCGCTGCGTAGCACTGCAATATTCCAGCAGCCGCTATTACGCTCCGCTGCGTAGCACTGCACTATTCCAGCCCGCTATTACGGCTCCGCTGCGTAGCACTGCACTATTCCAGCCGCTATTACGCTCCGCTGCGTAGCACTGCAATATTCCAGCCGCTATTACGCTCCGCTGCGTAGCACTGCACTATTCCAGCCGCTATTACGCTCCGCTGCGTAGCATTGCCCTACTCCGGCCGCTATTACGCTCCGCTGCGTAGCATTGCCCTATTCCAGCCGCTATTACGCTCCGCTGCGTAGCACTGCAATATTCCAGCCGCTATTACGCTCCGCTGCGTAGCACTGCAATATTCCAGCCGCTATTACGCTCCGCTGCGTAGCACTGCAATATTCCAGCCGCTATTACGGCTCCGCTGCGTAGCACTGCAATATTCTAACCGCTATTAGGCTCTGCCGCGTAGCACTGCACTATTCCAGCCGCTATTACGCTCCGCTGCGTAGCACTGCAATATTCCAGCCGCTATTACGCTCCGCTGCGTAGCATTGCCCTACTCCGGCCGCTATTACGCTCCGCTGCGTAGCACTGCAATATTCCAGCCGCTATTACGCTCCGCTGCGTAGCACTGCACTATTCCAGCCGCTATTACGCTCCGCTGCGTAGCACTGCACTATTCCAGCCGCTATTACGGCTCCGCTGCGTAGCACTGCACTATTCCAGCCGCTATTACGCTCCGCTGCGTAGCACTGCACTATTCCAGCCGCTATTACGCTCCGCTGCGTAGCACTGCACTATTCCAGCCGCTATTACGGCTCCGCTGCGTAGCACTGCAATATTCCAGCAGCCGCTATTACGCTCCGCTGCGTAGCACTGCAATATTCCAGCCCGCTATTACGCTCCGCTGCGTAGCACTGCACTATTCCAGCCGCTATTACGCTCCGCTGCGTAGCATTGCCCTACTCCGGCCGCTATTACGCTCCGCTGCGTAGCATTGCCCTACTCCGGCCGCTATTACGCTCCGCTGCGTAGCATTGCAACTATTTCAGCAGCCGCTATTACGCTCCGCTGCGTAGCATTGCACTACTCCGGCCGCTATTACGCTCCGCTGCGTAGCACTGCAATATTCCAGCCGCTATTACGCTCCGCTGCGTAGCACTGCAATATTCCAGCCGCTATTACGCTCCGCTGCGTAGCACTGCAATATTCCAGCCGCTATTACGCTCCGCTGCGTAGCACTGCACTATTCCAGCCGCTATTACGCTCCGCTGCGTAGCACTGCAATATTCCAGCCGCTATTACGGCTCCGCTGCGTAGCACTGCACTATTCCAGCCGCTATTACGCTCCGCTGCGTAGCACTGCACTATTCCAGCCGCTATTACGCTCCGCTGCGTAGCACTGCACTATTCCAGCAGCCGCTATTACGCTCCGCTGCGTAGCACTGCACTATTCCAGCCGCTATTACGCTCCGCTGCGTAGCACTGCAATATTCCAGCCGCTATTACGGCTCCGCTGCGTAGCACTGCACTATTCCAGCCCGCTATTACGCTCCGCTGCGTAGCATTGCCCTACTCCGGCCGCTATTACGCTCCGCTGCGTAGCATTGCCCTACTCCGGCCGCTATTACGCTCCGCTGCGTAGCATTGCCCTACTCCGGCCGCTATTACGCTCGGCTGCGTAGCACTGCAATATTCCGGCCGCTATTACGGCTCCGCTGCGTAGCACTGCACTATTCCAGCCGCTATTACGCTCCGCTGCGTAGCACTGCAATATTCCGCCCGCTATTAGGCTCTGCTGCGTAGCACTGCAATATTCCGGCCGCTATTACGCTCTGCTGCGTAGCACTGCAATATTCCGGCCGCTATTACGCTCGGCTGCGTAGCACTGCAATATTCCGGCCGCTATTACGCTCTGCTGCGTAGCACTGCACTATTCCGCCCGCTATTACGCTCTGCTGCGTTAGCACTGCACTATTCCAGCAGCCGCTATTACGCTCCGCTGCGTAGCACTGCACTATTCCAGCCGCTATTACGCTCCGCTGCGTAGCACTGCAATATTCCGGCCGCTATTACGCTCCGCTGCGTAGCACTGCACTATTCCGGCCGCTATTACGCTCCGCTGCGTAGCACTGCACTATTCCAGCCCGCTATTACGGCTCCGCTGCGTAGCACTGCACTATTCCAGCCGCTATTACGCTCTGCTGCGTAGCACTGCAATATTCCGCCCGCTATTACGCTCTGCTGCGTAGCACTGCAATATGCCAGCCGCTATTACGCTCCGCTGCGTAGCGCTGCACTATTCCAGCAGCCGCTATTACGCTCCGCTGCGTAGCACTGCAATATTCCAGCCGCTATTACGCTCCGCTGCGTAGCACTGCAATATTCCAGCCGCTATTACGCTCCGCTGCGTAGCACTGCAATATTCCAGCCGCTATTACGCTCCGCTGCGTAGCACTGCAATATTCCAGCCGCTATTACGCTCCGCTGCGTAGCACTGCACTATTCCAGCCGCTAGTACGCTCCGCTGCGTAGCACTGCAATATTCCAGCCGCTATTACGCTCCGCTGCGTAGCACTGCAATATTCCAGCCGCTATTACGCTCCGCTGCGTAGCACTGCACTATTCCAGCCGCTATTACGCTCCGCTGCGTAGCACTGCACTATTCCAGCCCGCTATTACGCTCCGCTGCGTAGCATTGCCCTACTCCGGCCGCTATTACGCTCCGCTGCGTAGCATTGCCCTACTCCGGCCGCTATTACGCTCCGCTGCGTAGCACTGCAATATTCCAGCCGCTATTACGCTCCGCTGCGTAGCACTGCACTATTCCAGCGCGCTATTACGCTCCGCTGCGTAGCACTGCAATATTCCAGCCGCTATTACGCTCCGCTGCGTAGCACTGCACTATTCCAGCAGCCGCTATTACGCTCCGCTGCGTAGCACTGCAATATTCCGGCCGCTATTACGCTCGGCTGCGTAGCACTGCAATATTCCGGCCGCTATTACGCTCCGCTGCGTAGCACTGCAATATTCCGGCCGCTATTAGGCTCCGCTGCGTAGCACTGCACTATTCCGGCCGCTATTAGGCTCCGCTGCGTAGCACTGCACTATTCCAGCCGCTATTACGCTCCGCTGCGTAGCACTGCAATATTCCAGCCGCTATTACGCTCCGCTGCGTAGCACTGCACTATTCCAGCCGCTATTACGCTCCGCTGCGTAGCACTGCAATATTCCAGCCGCTATTAGGCTCCGCTGCGTAGCACTGCAATATTCCGGCCGCTATTACGCTCGGCTGCGTAGCACTGCAATATTCCGGCCGCTATTACGCTCGGCTGCGTAGCACTGCAATATTCCGGCCGCTATTAGGCTCCGCTGCGTAGCACTGCAATATTCCAGCCCGCTATTACGCTCCGCTGCGTAGCACTGCAATATTCCAGCAGCCGCTATTACGCTCCGCTGCGTAGCACTGCACTATTCCAGCAGCCGCTATTACGCTCCGCTGCGTAGCACTGCAATATTCCGGCCGCTATTAGGCTCCGCTGCGTAGCACTGCAATATTCCGGCCGCTATTACGCTCCGCTGCGTAGCACTGCAATATTCCAGCCGCTATTACGCTCCGCTGCGTAGCACTGCAATATTCCAGCCGCTATTACGCTCCGCTGCGTAGCACTGCACTATTCCAGCCCGCTATTACGCTCCGCTGCGTAGCACTGCACAATATTCCAGCAGCCGCTATTACGCTCCGCTGCGTAGCACTGCACTATTCCAGCCGCTATTACGGCTCCGCTGCGTAGCACTGCACTATTCCAGCCGCTATTACGCTCCGCTGCGTAGCACTGCAATATTCCAGCCGCCGCTATTACGCTCCGCTGCGTAGCATTGCCCTACTCCGGCCGCTATTACGCTCCGCTGCGTAGCACTGCAATATTCCAGCCGCTATTACGCTCCGCTGCGTAGCACTGCAATATTCCAGCCGCTATTACGCTCCGCTGCGTAGCACTGCACTATTCCAGCCGCTATTACGCTCCGCTGCGTAGCACTGCACTATTCCAGCCGCTATTACGCTCCGCTGCGTAGCACTGCAATATTCCAGCCGCTATTACGCTCCGCTGCGTTAGCACTGCACTATTCCAGCAGCCGCTATTACGCTCCGCTGCGTAGCACTGCAATATCCCAGCCGCTATTACGCTCCGCTGCGTAGCACTGCAACATTCCAGCCGCTATTACGCTCCGCTGCGTAGCACTGCAATATTCCAGCCGCTATTACGCTCCGCTGCGTAGCACTGCAATATTCCAGCCGCTATTACGCTCCGCTGCGTAGCACTGCACTATTCCAGCCGCTATTACGCTCCGCTGCGTAGCACTGCAATATTCCAGCCGCTATTACGCTCCGCTGCGTAGCACTGCACTATTCCAGCCGCTATTACGCTCCGCTGCGTAGCACTGCATTATTCCGGCCGCTATTACGCTCCGCTGCGTAGCACTGCAATATTCCAGCCGCTATTACGCTCCGCTGCGTAGCACTGCACTATTCCAGCCGCTATTACGCTCCGCTGCGTAGCACTGCAATATTCCAGCCGCTATTACGCTCCGCTGCGTAGCACTGCAATATTCCAGCCGCTATTACGCTCCGCTGCGTAGCACTGCAATATTCCAGCCGCTATTACGCTCCGCTGCGTAGCATTGCCCTACTCCGGCCGCTATTACGCTCCGCTGCGTAGCACTGCACTATTCCAGCAGCCGCTATTACGCTCCGCTGCGTAGCACTGCAATATTCCAGCCGCTATTACGCTCCGCTGCGTAGCACTGCAATATTCCAGCCGCTATTACGCTCCGCTGCGTAGCACTGCAATATGCCAGCCGCTATTACGCTCCGCTGCGTAGCACTGCAATATTCCAGCCGCTATTACGCTCCGCTGCGTAGCACTGCAATATTCCAGCCGCTATTACGCTCCGCTGCGTAGCACTGCAATATTCCAGCCGCTATTACGCTCCGCTGCGTAGCACTGCACTATTCCGCCCGCTATTACGCTCTGCTGCGTAGCACTGCAATATTCCGCCCGCTATTACGCTCTGCTGCGTAGCACTGCAATATTCCAGCCGCTATTACGCTCCGCTGCGTAGCACTGCAATATTCCAGCCGCTATTACGCTCCGCTGCGTAGCACTGCAATATTCCAGCCGCTATTACGCTCCGCTGCGTAGCACTGCACTATTCCAGCCGCTATTACGCTCTGCCGCGTAGCACTGCAATATTCCAGCAGCCGCTATTACGCTCCGCTGCGTAGCACTGCACTATTCCAGCCGCTATTACGCTCCGCTGCGTAGCACTGCAATATTCCAGCAGCCGCTATTACGCTCCGCTGCGTAGCACTGCAATATTCCAGCCGCTATTACGCTCCGCTGCGTAGCACTGCAATATTCCAGCCGCTATTACGCTCCGCTGCGTAGCACTGCAATATTCCGCCCGCTATTACGCTCTGCTGCGTAGCACTGCAATATTCCGCCCGCTATTACGCTCTGCTGCGTAGCACTGCAATATTCCGCCCGCTATTAGGCTCTGCTGCGTAGCACTGCAATATTCCGCCCGCTATTACGCTCTGCTGCGTAGCACTGCAATATTCCGCCCGCTATTACGCTCTGCTGCGTAGCACTGCAATATTCCGCCCGCTATTACGCTCTGCTGCGTAGCACTGCAATATTCCGCCCGCTATTACGCTCTGCTGCGTAGCACTGCAATATTCCGGCCGCTATTACGCTCGGCTGCGTAGCACTGCAATATTCCGGCCGCTATTACGCTCCGCTGCGTAGCACTGCACTATTCCGGCCGCTATTACGGCTCCGCTGCGTAGCACTGCACTATTCCAGCCGCTATTACGCTCCGCTGCGTAGCACTGCAATATTCCAGCCGCTATTACGCTCGGCTGCGTAGCACTGCAATATTCCAGCAGCGCTATTACGCTCCGCTGCGTAGCACTGCAATATTCCAGCAGCCGCTATTACGCTCTGCTGCGTAGCACTGCAATATTCCAGCCGCTATTACGGCTCCGCTGCGTAGCACTGCATATTCCAGCCGCTATTAGGCTCCGCTGCGTAGCACTGCAATATTCCAGCCGCTATTACGCTCCGCTGCGTAGCACTGCAATATTCCAGCCGCTATTACGCTCCGCTGCGTAGCACTGCAATATTCCAGCCGCTATTACGCTCCGCTGCGTAGCACTGCAATATTCCAGCCGCTATTACGCTCCGCTGCGTAGCACTGCACTATTCCAGCCGCTATTACGCTCCGCTGCGTAGCACTGCAATATTCCAGCCGCTATTACGGCTCCGCTGCGTAGCACTGCACTATTCCAGCCGCTATTACGCTCCGCTGCGTAGCACTGCACTATTCCAGCCGCTATTACGCTCCGCTGCGTAGCACTGCAATATTCCAGCCGCTATTACGCTCCGCTGCGTAGCACTGCAATATTCCAGCCGCTATTACGCTCCGCTGCGTAGCACTGCAATATTCCAGCCGCTATTACGCTCCGCTGCGTAGCACTGCAATATTCCAGCCGCTATTACGCTCCGCTGCGTAGCACTGCAATATTCCAGCCGCTATTACGCTCCGCTGCGTAGCACTGCAATATTCCAGCCGCTATTACGCTCCGCTGCGTAGCATTGCCCTACTCCGGCCGCTATTACGCTCCGCTGCGTAGCACTGCACTATTCCAGCCGCTATTACGCTCCGCTGCGTAGCACTGCAATATTCCAGCCGCTATTACGCTCCGCTGCGTAGCATTGCCCTACTCCAGCCGCTATTACGCTCCGCTGCGTAGCACTGCAATATTCCAGCCCGCTATTAGGCTCCGCTGCGTAGCACTGCAATATTCCAGCCGCTATTACGCTCCGCTGCGTAGCACTGCAATATTCCGGCCGCTATTACGCTCCGCTGCGTAGCACTGCAATAAATATTCCGCGCGTAGCAGCAATATGCCAGCCGCTATTACGCTCCGCTGCGTAGCACTGCAATATTCCAGCCGCTATTACGCTCCGCTGCGTAGCACTGCAATATTCCGGCCGCTATTACGCTCCGCTGCGTAGCACTGCAATATTCCAGCCGCTATTACGCTCCGCTGCGTAGCACTGCAATATTCCAGCCGCTATTACGCTCCGCTGCGTAGCACTGCAATATTCCAGCCGCTATTACGCTCCGCTGCGTAGCACTGCAATATTCCAGCCGCTATTACGCTCCGCTGCGTAGCACTGCACTATTCCAGCAGCCGCTATTACGCTCCGCTGCGTAGCACTGCACTATTCCAGCCGCTATTACGCTCCGCTGCGTAGCACTGCAATATTCCAGCCCGCTATTACGCTCCGCTGCGTAGCACTGCACTATTCCAGCCGCTATTACGCTCCGCTGCGTAGCACTGCAATATTCCAGCCGCTATTACGCTCCGCTGCGTAGCACTGCAATATTCCGGCCGCTATTACGCTCCGCTGCGTAGCACTGCAATATTCCAGCCGCTATTACGCTCCGCTGCGTAGCACTGCACTATTCCGGCCGCTATTAGGCTCCGCTGCGTAGCACTGCAATATTCCGGCCGCTATTACGCTCCGCTGCGTAGCATTGCCCTACTCCGGCCGCTATTACGCTCCGCTGCGTAGCATTGCCCTACTCCGGCCGCTATTACGCTCCGCTGCGTAGCATTGCCCTACTCCGGCCGCTATTACGCTCCGCTGCGTAGCACTGCACTATTCCAGCCGCTATTACGCTCCGCTGCGTAGCACTGCACTATTCCAGCCGCTATTACGCTCCGCTGCGTAGCACTGCACTATTCCAGCCGCTATTACGCTCCGCTGCGTAGCACTGCAATATTCCAGCCGCTATTACGCTCCGCTGCGTAGCACTGCAATATTCCAGCCGCTATTACGCTCCGCTGCGTAGCACTGCACTATTCCAGCCGCTATTACGCTCCGCTGCGTAGCACTGCAATATTCCAGCCGCTATTACGCTCCGCTGCGTAGCACTGCAATATTCCAGCCGCTATTACGCGCCGCTGCGTAGCACTGCAATATTCCAGCAGCCGCTATTACGCTCCGCTGCGTAGCACTGCAATATTCCAGCCGCTATTACGCTCCGCTGCGTAGCACTGCAATATTCCAGCCGCTATTAGGCTCCGCTGCGTAGCACTGCACTATTCCAGCCGCTATTACGCTCCGCTGCGTAGCACTGCAATATTCCAGCCGCTATTACGCTCCGCTGCGTAGCACTGCAATATTCCAGCCGCTATTACGCTCCGCTGCGTAGCACTGCACTATTCCAGCCGCTATTACGCTCCGCTGCGTAGCACTGCAATATTCCAGCCGCTATTACGCTCCGCTGCGTAGCACTGCAATATTCCAGCCGCTATTACGCTCCGCTGCGTAGCACTGCAATATTCCAGCCGCTATTACGCTCCGCTGCGTTAGCACTGCAATATTCAGCAGCCGCCCGCCGCTATTACGCTCCGCTGCGTAGCACTGCACTATTCCAGCCGCTATTACGCTCCGCTGCGTAGCACTGCACTATTCCAGCCCGCTATTACGCTCCGCTGCGTAGCACTGCACTATTCCAGCAGCCGCTATTACGCTCCGCTGCGTAGCACTGCAATATTCCAGCCGCTATTAGGCTCCGCTGCGTAGCACTGCAATATTCCAGCCGCCGCTATTAGGCTCCGCTGCGTAGCACTGCAATATTCCAGCCGCTATTACGCTCCGCTGCGTAGCACTGCACTATTCCAGCCGCTATTACGCTCCGCTGCGTAGCACTGCAATATTCCAGCCGCTATTACGCTCCGCTGCGTAGCACTGCACTATTCCAGCAGCCGCTATTACGCTCCGCTGCGTAGCACTGCAATATTCCAGCCGCTATTACGCTCCGCTGCGTAGCACTGCACTATTCCAGCAGCGCTATTACGGCTCCGCTGCGTAGCACTGCAATATTCCAGCCGCTATTACGCTCCGCTGCGTAGCACTGCAATATTCCAGCCGCTATTACGGCTCCGCTGCGTAGCACTGCACTGCAATATTCCAGCCCGCTATTAGGCTCCGCTGCGTAGCACTGCACTATTCCAGCCGCTATTAGGCTCCGCTGCGTAGCACTGCAATATTCCAGCCGCTATTAGGCTCTGCCGCGTAGCACTGCAATATTCCAGCCGCTATTACGGCTCTGCCGCGTAGCACTGCACTATTCCAGCCGCTATTACGCTCCGCTGCGTAGCACTGCAATATTCCAGCCGCTATTACGCTCCGCTGCGTTAGCACTGCACTATTTCAGCAGCCGCTATTACGCTCCGCTGCGTAGCACTGCACTATTCCAGCAGCCGCTATTACGCTCCGCTGCGTAGCACTGCAATATTCCAGCAGCCGCTATTACGGCTCCGCTGCGTAGCACTGCAATATTCCAGCCGCTATTACGCTCCGCTGCGTAGCACTGCAATATTCCAGCCGCTATTACGCTCCGCTGCGTAGCACTGCACTATTCCAGCCGCTATTACGCTCCGCTGCGTAGCACTGCAATATTCCAGCCGCTATTACGCTCCGCTGCGTAGCACTGCACTATTCCAGCCGCTATTACGCTCCGCTGCGTAGCACTGCAATATTCCAGCCGCTATTACGCTCCGCTGCGTAGCACTGCAATATTCCAGCCGCTATTACGCTCCGCTGCGTAGCACTGCAATATTCCGGCCGCTATTACGCTCCGCTGCGTAGCACTGCATCTCATTCCAGCAGCCGCTATTACGCTCCGCTGCGTAGCACTGCAATATTCCAGCCGCTATTACGCTCCGCTGCGTAGCACTGCAATATTCCAGCCGCTATTACGCTCCGCTGCGTAGCACTGCAATATTCCAGCCGCTATTACGCTCCGCTGCGTAGCACTGCAATATGCCAGCCGCTATTACGCTCCGCTGCGTAGCACTGCAATATTCCAGCCGCTATTACGCTCCGCTGCGTAGCACTGCACTATTCCAGCCGCTATTACGCTCCGCTGCGTAGCACTGCAATATTCCAGCCGCTATTACGCTCCGCTGCGTAGCACTGCACTATTCCAGCAGCCGCTATTACGCTCCGCTGCGTAGCACTGCAATATTCCAGCCGCTATTACGGCTCCGCTGCGTAGCACTGCAATATTCCAGCCGCTATTACGCTCCGCTGCGTAGCACTGCAATATTCCAGCCGCTATTACGCTCCGCTGCGTAGCACTGCAATATTCCAGCCGCTATTACGCTCCGCTGCGTAGCACTGCAATATTCCAGCCGCTATTACGCTCCGCTGCGTAGCACTGCAATATTCCAGCCGCTATTACGCTCCGCTGCGTAGCACTGCAATATTCCAGCCGCTATTACGCTCCGCTGCGTAGCACTGCAATATTCCGGCCGCTATTACGCTCTGCTGCGTAGCACTGCAATATTCCGGCCGCTATTACGCTCCGCTGCGTAGCACTGCAATATTCCGGCCGCTATTACGCTCCGCTGCGTAGCACTGCAATATTCCGGCCGCTATTACGCTCCGCTGCGTAGCACTGCACTATTCCGGCCGCTATTACGCTCCGCTGCGTAGCACTGCACTATTCCAGCCGCTATTACGCTCCGCTGCGTAGCACTGCAATATTCCAGCCGCTATTACGCTCCGCTGCGTAGCACTGCAATATTCCAGCCGCTATTACGCTCCGCTGCGTAGCACTGCAATATTCCAGCCGCTATTACGCTCCGCTGCGTAGCACTGCAATATTCCAGCCGCTATTACGCTCCGCTGCGTAGCACTGCAATATTCCAGCCGCTATTACGCTCCGCTGCGTAGCACTGCAATATTCCAGCCGCTATTACGCTCCGCTGCGTAGCACTGCAATATTCCAGCCGCTATTACGCTCCGCTGCGTAGCACTGCAATATTCCAGCCGCTATTACGCTCCGCTGCGTAGCACTGCAATATTCCAGCAGCTATTACGGCTCCGCTGCGTAGCACTGCACTATTCCAGCAGCCGCTATTACGCTCCGCTGCGTAGCACTGCAATATTCCAGCCCGCTATTACGCTCCGCTGCGTAGCACTGCACTATTCCAGCAGCCGCTATTACGCTCCGCTGCGTAGCACTGCAATATTCCAGCCGCTATTACGCTCCGCTGCGTAGCACTGCAATATTCCAGCCGCTATTACGCTCCGCTGCGTAGCACTGCAATATTCCAGCCGCTATTACGCTCCGCTGCGTAGCACTGCAATATTCCAGCCGCTATTACGGCTCCGCTGCGTAGCACTGCACTATTCCAGCCGCTATTACGGCTCCGCTGCGTAGCACTGCACTATTCCAGCCGCTATTAGGCTCCGCTGCGTAGCACTGCAATATTCCAGCCGCTATTAGGCTCCGCTGCGTAGCACTGCAATATTCCAGCCCGCTATTACGCTCCGCTGCGTAGCACTGCAATATTCCAGCCCGCTATTACGCTCCGCTGCGTAGCACTGCACAATATTCCAGCAGCCGCTATTACGCTCCGCTGCGTAGCACTGCAATATTCCAGCCGCTATTACGCTCCGCTGCGTAGCACTGCAATATTCCAGCCGCTATTACGCTCCGCTGCGTAGCACTGCAATATTCCAGCCGCTATTACGCTCCGCTGCGTAGCACTGCAATATTCCGGCCGCTATTACGGCTCCGCTGCGTAGCACTGCAAATATTCCAGCCGCTATTACGGCTCCGCTGCGTAGCACTGCAATATTCCAGCAGCCGCTATTACGCTCCGCTGCGTAGCACTGCAATATTCCAGCCGCTATTACGCTCCGCTGCGTAGCACTGCAATATTCCAGCCGCTATTACGCTCCGCTGCGTAGCACTGCAATATTCCAGCCGCTATTACGCTCCGCTGCGTAGCACTGCAATATTCCAGCCGCTATTACGCTCCGCTGCGTAGCACTGCAATATTCCAGCCGCTATTACGCTCCGCTGCGTAGCACTGCAATATTCCAGCCGCTATTACGCTCCGCTGCGTAGCACTGCAATATTCCAGCCGCTATTACGCTCCGCTGCGTAGCACTGCAATATTCCAGCCGCTATTACGCTCCGCTGCGTAGCACTGCAATATTCCGGCCCGCTATTACGCTCCGCTGCGTAGCACTGCACTATTCCAGCCCGCTATTACGCTCCGCTGCGTAGCACTGCAATATTCCAGCCGCTATTACGCTCCGCTGCGTAGCACTGCAATATTCCAGCCGCTATTACGCTCCGCTGCGTAGCACTGCAATATTCCAGCCGCTATTACGCTCCGCTGCGTAGCACTGCACTATTCCAGCCGCTATTACGCTCCGCTGCGTAGCACTGCAATATTCCAGCCGCTATTACGCTCCGCTGCGTAGCACTGCAATATTCCAGCCGCTATTACGCTCCGCTGCGTAGCACTGCAATATTCCAGCCGCTATTACGCTCCGCTGCGTAGCACTGCAATATGCCAGCCGCTATTACGCTCCGCTGCGTAGCACTGCAATATTCCAGCCGCTATTACGCTCCGCTGCGTAGCACTGCAATATTCCAGCCGCTATTACGCTCCGCTGCGTAGCACTGCAATATTCCAGCAGCCGCTATTACGCTCCGCTGCGTAGCACTGCAATATTCCAGCCGCTATTACGCTCCGCTGCGTAGCACTGCAATATTCCAGCCGCTATTACGCTCCGCTGCGTAGCACTGCAATATTCCAGCCGCTATTACGCTCCGCTGCGTAGCACTGCAATATTCCAGCCGCTATTACGCTCCGCTGCGTAGCACTGCAATATTCCGGCCGCTATTACGCTCCGCTGCGTAGCACTGCAATATTCCGGCCGCTATTACGCTCCGCTGCGTTTACGCTCCGCTGCGTAGCACTGCACTATTCCAGCAGCCGCTATTACGCTCCGCTGCGTAGCACTGCACTATTCCAGCCGCTATTACGCTCCGCTGCGTAGCACTGCAATATGCCAGCCGCTATTACGCTCCGCTGCGTAGCACTGCAATATTCCAGCCGCCGCTATTACGCTCCGCTGCGTAGCACTGCAATATTCCAGCCGCTATTACGCTCCGCTGCGTAGCACTGCAATATTCCAGCCGCTATTACGCTCCGCTGCGTAGCACTGCAATATTCCAGCCGCTATTACGCTCCGCTGCGTAGCACTGCAATATTCCAGCCGCTATTACGCTCCGCTGCGTAGCACTGCAATATTCCAGCCGCTATTACGCTCCGCTGCGTAGCACTGCAATATTCCAGCCGCTATTACGCTCCGCTGCGTAGCACTGCAATATTCCAGCCGCTATTACGCTCCGCTGCGTAGCACTGCAATATTCCAGCAGCCGCTATTACGCTCCGCTGCGTAGCACTGCAATATTCCAGCCGCTATTACGCTCCGCTGCGTAGCACTGCAATATTCCAGCCGCTATTAGGCTCCGCTGCGTAGCACTGCAATATTCCAGCCGCTATTACGCTCCGCTGCGTAGCACTGCAATATTCCAGCAGCCGCTATTACGCTCCGCTGCGTAGCACTGCAATATTCCAGCCGCTATTACGCTCCGCTGCGTAGCACTGCAATATTCCAGCCAGCCGCTATTACGCTCCGCTGCGTAGCACTGCAATATTCCAGCCGCTATTACGCTCCGCTGCGTAGCACTGCAATATTCCAGCCGCTATTACGCTCCGCTGCGTAGCACTGCAATATTCCGGCCGCTATTACGCTCTGCTGCGTAGCACTGCAATATTCCGGCCGCTATTACGCTCTGCTGCGTAGCACTGCAATATTCCGGCCGCTATTACGCTCTGCTGCGTAGCACTGCAATATTCCGGCCGCTATTACGCTCCGCTGCGTAGCACTGCAATATTCCAGCCGCTATTACGCTCCGCTGCGTAGCACTGCAATATTCCAGCCGCTATTACGCTCCGCTGCGTAGCACTGCAATATTCCAGCCGCTATTACGCTCCGCTGCGTAGCACTGCAATATTCCAGCAGCCGCTATTACGCTCCGCTGCGTAGCACTGCAATATTCCAGCCGCTATTACGCTCCGCTGCGTAGCACTGCAATATGCCAGCAGCCGCTATTACGCTCCGCTGCGTAGCACTGCAATATTCCAGCCGCTATTACGCTCCGCTGCGTAGCACTGCAATATTCCAGCCGCTATTACGCTCCGCTGCGTAGCACTGCAATATTCCAGCAGCCGCTATTACGCTCCGCTGCGTAGCACTGCACCACTTAGCCGCCGCGCTATTAGGCTCCGCTGCGTACCACTGCACTATTCCAGCCGCCGCTATTAGGCTCCGCTGCGTACCACTGCACTATTCCAGCCGCCGCTATTAGGCTCCATATTCCGGCCGCTATTACGCTCTGCTGCGTAGCACTGCAATATTCCGCCCGCTATTACGCTCTGCTGCGTAGCACTGCAATATTCCGCCCGCTATTACGCTCTGCTGCGTAGCACTGCAATATTCCGCCCGCTATTACGCTCCGCTGCGTAGCACTGCAATATTCCAGCCGCTATTACGCTCCGCTGCGTAGCACTGCAATATTCCAGCCGCTATTACGCTCCGCTGCGTAGCACTGCAATATTCCGGCCGCCGCTATTACGCTCCGCTGCGTAGCACTGCAATATTCCAGCCGCTATTACGCTCCGCTGCGTAGCACTGCAATATTCCAGCCGCCTATTACGCTCCGCTGCGTAGCACTGCAATATTCCGGCCGCCGCTATTACGCTCCGCTGCGTAGCACTGCAATATTCCAGCGCCGCTATTACGCTCCGCTGCGTAGCACTGCACTATTCCAGCAGCCGCTATTACGCTCCGCTGCGTAGCACTGCAATATTCCGGCCGCTATTACGCTCCGCTGCGTAGCACTGCAATATTCCAGCCGCTATTACGCTCCGCTGCGTAGCACTGCAATATTCCAGCCGCTATTACGCTCCGCTGCGTAGCACTGCAATATTCCAGCCGCTATTACGCTCCGCTGCGTAGCACTGCAATATTCCAGCCGCTATTACGCTCCGCTGCGTAGCACTGCAATATTCCAGCCCGCTATTACGCTCCGCTGCGTAGCACTGCAATATTCCGGCCGCTATTACGCTCCGCTGCGTAGCACTGCAATATTCCGGCCGCTATTACGCTCCGCTGCGTAGCACTGCACTATTCCAGCAGCCGCTATTACGCTCCGCTGCGTAGCACTGCACTATTCCAGCAGCCGCTATTACGCTCCGCTGCGTAGCACTGCACTATTCCAGCCGCCGCTATTTGGCTCCGCTGCGTACCACTGCACTATTCCAGCGCCGCTATTAGGCATCGCTGCGTACCACTGCAATATTCCAGCCGCGCTATTAGGCTCCGCTGCGTACCACTGCACTATTCCAGCCGCCGCTATTAGGCTCCGCTGCGTACCACTGCAATATGCCAGCCGCTATTAGGCTCCGCTGCGTACCACTGCAATATGCCAGCCGCTATTAGGCTCCGCTGCGTACCACTGCAATATGCCAGCCGCTATTAGGCTCCGCTGCGTACCACTGCACTATTCCAGCCGCGCTATTAGGCTCCGCTGCGTACCACTGCACTATTCCAGCCGCCGCTATTAGGCTCCGCTGCGTACCACTGCACTATTCCAGCCGCCGCTATTAGGCTCCGCTGCGTACCACTGCAATATGCCAGCCGCTATTAGGCTCCGCTGCGTACCACTGCAATATGCCAGCCGCTATTAGGCTCCGCTGCGTACCACTGCACTATTCCAGCCGCCGCTATTAGGCTCCGCTGCGTAAACCACTGCACTATTCCAGCCGCCGCTATTAGGCTCCTGTATTCCAGCCGCCGCTATTAGGCTCCGCTGCGTACCACTGCACTATTCCAGCCGCCGCTATTAGGCTCCGCTGCGTACCACTGCACTATTTTACGCTCCGCTGCGTAGCACTGCAATATTCCAGCCGCTATTACGCTCCGCTGCGTAGCACTGCAATATTCCAGCCGCTATTACGCTCCGCTGCGTAGCACTGCAATATTCCGGCCGCTATTACGCTCCGCTGCGTAGCACTGCAATATTCCGGCCGCTATTACGCTCCGCTGCGTAGCACTGCAATATTCCGGCCGCTATTACGCTCCGCTGCGTAGCACTGCAATATTCCGGCCGCTATTACGCTCCGCTGCGTAGCACTGCAATATTCCGGCCGCTATTACGCTCCGCTGCGTAGCACTGCAATATTCCGGCCGCTATTACGCTCCGCTGCGTAGCACTGCAATATTCCGGCCGCTATTACGCTCCGCTGCGTAGCACTGCAATATTCCAGCCGCTATTACGCTCCGCTGCGTAGCACTGCAATATTCCGGCCGCTATTACGCTCCGCTGCGTAGCACTGCAATATTCCGGCCGCTATTAGGCTCCGCTGCGTAGCACTGCAATATTCCGGCCGCTATTACGCTCCGCTGCGTAGCACTGCAATATTCCGGCCGCTATTAGGCTCCGCTGCGTAGCACTGCAATATTCCAGCCGCTATTACGCTCCGCTGCGTAGCACTGCAATATTCCAGCCGCTATTACGCTCCGCTGCGTAGCACTGCAATATTCCAGCCGCTATTACGCTCCGCTGCGTAGCACTGCAATATTCCATCCAGCCGCTATTACGCTCCGCTGCGTAGCACTGCAATATTCCAGCCGCTATTACGCTCCGCTGCGTAGCACTGCAATATTCCTTCCAGCCGCTATTACGCTCCGCTGCGTAGCACTGCAATATTCCAGCCGCTATTACGCTCCGCTGCGTAGCACTGCAATATTCCAGCCGCTATTACGCTCCGCTGCGTAGCACTGCAATATTCCAGCCGCTATTACGCTCCGCTGCGTAGCACTGCAATATTCCAGCCGCTATTACGCTCCGCTGCGTAGCACTGCAATATTCCAGCCGCTATTACGCTCCGCTGCGTAGCACTGCAATATTCCAGCCGCTATTACGCTCCGCTGCGTAGCACTGCAATATTCCAGCCGCTATTACGCTCCGCTGCGTAGCACTGCAATATTCCAGCCGCTATTACGCTCCGCTGCGTAGCACTGCAATATTCCAGCCGCTATTACGCTCCGCTGCGTAGCACTGCAATATTCCAGCCGCTATTACGCTCCGCTGCGTAGCACTGCAATATTCCAGCCGCTATTACGCTCCGCTGCGTAGCACTGCAATATTCCAGCCGCTATTCGGCTCCGCTGCAGAGCTAATGCAATATTCAGCCGCTATTACGCTCCGCTGCGTAGCACTGCAATATTCCAGCCGCTATTACGCTCCGCTGCGTAGCACTGCAATTATTCCCAGCCGCTATTACGCTCCGCTGCGTAGCACTGCAATATTCCAGCCGCTATTTACGCTCCGCTCCTGCAATAGTCCAGCCGCTATTACGCTCCGCTGCGTAGCACTGAAATATTCCAGCCGCTATTTACGCTCGCTGCACTGCAATATTCCAGCCGCTATACGCTCCGCTTACGCTCCAGCCGCTGCGTAGCACTGCAATATTCCATTACGCTCCGCCGCACTGCAAATATTTCCGCCGCTATTACGCTCCGCTGCGTAGCACTGCAATATTCCAGCCGCTATTACGACGCTCCGCTCCCTGCGTAGCACTGCAATATTCCAGCCGCTATTACGCTCCGCTGCGTAGCACTGCAATATTCCAGCCGCTATTAGGCTCCGCTGCGTAGCACTGCAATATTCCAGCCGCTATTACGCTCTGCTGCGTAGCACTGCAATATTCCAGCCGCTATTAGGCTCCGCTGCGTAGCACTGCAATATTCCAGCCGCTATTACGCTCCGCTGCGTAGCACTGCAATATTCCAGCCGCTATTAGGCTCCGCTGCGTAGCACTGCAATATTCCAGCCGCTATTAGGCTCCGCTGCGTAGCACTGCAATATTCCAGCCGCTATTAGGCTCCGCTGCGTAGCACTGCAATTTTCCAGCCGCTATTACGCTCCGCTGCGTAGCACTGCAATATTCCAGCCGCTATTAGGCTCCGCTGCGTAGCACTGCAATATTCCAGCCGCTATTACGCTCCGCTGCGTAGCACTGCAATATTCCAGCCGCTAATTAGGCTCCGCTGCGTAGCACTGCAATATTCCAGCCGCTATTAGGCTCCGCTGCGTAGCACTGCAATATTCCAGCCGCTATTACGCTCCGCTGCGTAGCACTGCAATATTCCAGCCGCTATTACGCTCCGCTGCGTTAGCACTGCAATATTCCAGCCGCTATTACGCTCCGCTGCGTAGCACTGCAATATTCCAGCCGCTATTACGCTCCGCTGCGTAGCACTGCAATATTCCAGCCGCTATTACGCTCCGCTGCGTAGCACTGCAATATTCCAGCCGCTATTACGCTCCGCTGCGTAGCACTGCAATATTCCAGCCGCTATTAGGCTCCGCTGCGTAGCACTGCAATATTCCAGCCGCTATTAGGCTCCGCTGCGTAGCACTGCAATATTCCAGCCGCTATTAGGCTCCGCTGCGTAGCACTGCAATATTCCATTTTCCGAAATCGGACCAAAATTTTTTCGACCCCGGAAAATTTTCAAAATCTGTCAAAAATTTTCGGACCCCGGAAAATTTTCCGAGGTCGGTCAAAAATTTTCGGACCCCGGAAAATTTTCCGAGGTCGGACAGAAATTTTTTCGACCCCGGAAAATTTTCCGATGTCGGACCGAAATTTTTTCGACCCCGGAAAATTTTCAAAATCGGTCAAAAATTTTCGGACCCCAAAAATTTTCCGAAGTCGGACCAAAATTTTTTCGACCCCGGAAAATTTTCAAAATCGGTCAAAAATTTTCGGATCCCGGAAAATTTTCCGAAGTCGGACCAAAATTTTTTCGACCCCGGAAAATTTGCAAAATCGGTCAAAAATTTTCGGACCCCGGAAAATTTTCCGAAGTCGGACCAAAATTTTTTCGACCCCGGAAAATTTTCAAAATCGGTCAAAAATTTTCGGACACCGGAAAATTTTCCTAAATCGGACCAAAATTTTTTCGAACACCAGAAAATTTTCCGAAATCGGACCAAAATTTTTTCGACCCCGTTTTTCGACCCCGAAAAATTTTTAAAATCGGTCAAAAATTTTCGGACCCCGGAAAATTTTCCGAAGTCGGACCAAAATTTTTTCGACCACTGAAAATTTTCAAAATCGGTGAAAAATTTTCGGACACCGGAAAATTTTCCGAAGTCGGACCAAAATTTTTTTCCGACCAAGGAAAAATTTTTCGAAGTTTCAGTCGGACCAAAATATTTTCGACCACGGAAAATTTTCCGATGTCGGACCGAAATTTTTTCGACCCCGGAAAATTTTCAAAATCGGTCAAAAAATTTCGGACCCCGGAAAATTTTCCGAAGTCGGACCAAAATTTTTTCGACCCCGGAAAAATTTCAAAATCGGTCAAAAATTTTCGGACCCCCGAAAATTTTCCGAAGTCGGACCAAAATTTTTTCGACCCCGGAAAATTTTCAAAATCGGTCAAAAATTTTCGGACCCCGGAAAATTTTCCGGACCAAAATTTTTTCGACCCCGGAAAATTTTCCGAAATCTGACCGAAATTTCTTCGACCCCTAAAAATTTTCAAAATCCGTCAAATATTTTCGGACCCCGGAAAATTTTCCGAAGTCGGACCAGAATTTTTTCGGACCATGGAAAAGTTTCCGAAGTCGGACCAAAATTTTTTCGACCCCGGAAAATTTTCAAAATCGGTCAAAAATTTTCGGACCCCGGAAAACTTTCCGAAGTCGGACCAAAATTTTTTCGACCCCGGAAAATTTTCAAAATCGGTCAAAAATTTTCGGACCCCGGAAAATTTTCCGAAGTCGGACCAAAATTTTTTCGACCCCGGAAAATTTTCAAAATCGGTCAAAAATTTTCGGACCCCGGAAAATTTTCCGAAGTCGGACCAAAATTTTTTCAAACCCGGAAAATTTTCAAAATCGGTCAAAAATATTCGGACCCCGGAAAATTTTACGAAGTCTAACCAAAATTTTTTCGGACCCCCGGAAAATTTTCAAAATCGGTCAAAAATTTTCGGACCCCGGACCAAAAATTTCCGAATAAAAGTCGGACCAAAATTTTTCCGAAACCGGAAAATTTACCGAAGTCGGACCAAAAGTTTTTCGACCCCGGAAAATTTTCACAATCGGTCAAAAATTTTCGGACCACGGAAAATTTTCCGAAATCGGACCAAAATTTTTTCGGACCCCGGACCTAAAATTTTTCCGAAGTCAGGACCAAAATTTTTTTCGACCCCGGAAAATTTTCAAAATCGGTCAAAAATTTTCGGACCCCGGAAAATTTTCCGAAGTCGGACCAAAATTTTTTCGACCCCGGAAAATTTTCAAAATCGGTCAAAAATTTTCGGACCCCCGGAAAATTTTCCTAAATCGGACCAAATTTTTTCGGACTCCGGAAAATTTTCCGAAGGGGGGGGGGGGGTGTCGGGTGGGACCAAAACTTTTTCGGACCCCGGAAAATTTTCCGATGTCGGACCGAAATTTTTTCGACCCCGGAAAATTTTCAAAATCGGTCAAAAATTTTCGGACCCCGGAAAATTTTCCGAAGTCGGACCAAAATTTTTTCGATCCCGGAAAATTTTCAAAATCGGTCAAAAATTTTCGGACTCCGGAAAATTTTCCGAAGTCGGACCAAAATTTTTTCGACCCCGGAAAATTTTCAAAATCGGTCAAAAATTTTCGGACCCCGGAAAATTTTCCGAAGTCGGACCAAAATTTTTTCAACCCCGGAAAAATTTCAAAATCGGTCAAAAATTTTCGGACCCCGGAAAATTTTCCGAAGTCGGAGAAAAATTTTTTAGACCCCGGAAAATTTTCAAAATCGGTCAAAAATTTTGGGACCCCGGAAAATTTTCCGAAGTCGGACCAAAATTTTTTCGACCCCGGAAAATTTTCCGAGGTCGGACAGAAATTTTTTCGACCCCGGAAAATTTTCAAAATCGGTCAAAAATTTTCGGACTCCGGAAAATTTTCCGAAGTCGGACCAAAATTTTTTCGACCCCGGAAAATTTTCAAAATCGGTCAAAAATTTTCGGACCCCGGAAAATTTTCCGATGTCGGACCAAAATTTTTTCGACCCCGGAAAATTTTCAAAATCGGTCAAAAATTTTCGGACCCCAGAAAATTTTCCGAAGTCGGACCAAAATTTTTTCGACCCCGGAAAATTTTCAAAATCGGTCAAAAATTTTCGGACCCCGGAAAATTTTCCGAAGTCGGAACAAAACTTTTTCGACCCCGGAAAATTTTCAAAATCGGTCAAAAATTTTCGGACCCCGGAAAATTTTCCGAAGTCGGACCAAAATTTTTTCGACCCCGGAAAATTTTCCGAAGTCGGACGGCCCGGAAAATTTTCAAAATCGGTCAAAAATTTTCGGACCCCGGAAAATTTTCCGAAGTCGGACCAAAATTTTTTCGACCCCGGAAAATTTTCAAAATAGGTCAAAAATTTTCGGACCCCGGAAAATTTTCCGAAGTCGGACCAAAATTTTTTCGGATCCTGAAAATTTTCCGACGGAAATTTTCCGATGTCGGACCAAAATTTTTTCGACCCCGGAAAATTTTCCGAAGTCGGACCAAAATTTTTTAGACCCCGGAATATTTTCAAAATCGGTCAAAAATTTTCGGACCCCGGAAAATTTTCCGAAGTCGGACCAAAATTTTTTCGACCCCGGAAAATTTTCAAAATCGGTCAAAAATTTTCGGACCCCGGAAAATTTTCCGAAGTCGGAAGAAAATTTTTTCGACCCCGGAAAATTTTCAAAATGGTTTCAAAAAATTTTCGGGAGCCCAAAAAATTTTTCCGAAGTCGGACCAAAATTTTTTCCACCCCGGAAAAATTTCAAAATCGGTCAAAAATTTTCGGACCCCGGAAAATTTTCCGAAGTCGGACCAAAATTTTTTCGACCCCGGAAAATTTTCAAAATCGGTCAAAAATTTTCGGACCCCGGAAAATTTTCCGAAGTCGGACCAAAATTTTTTCGACCCCGGAAAATTTTTCGAAGTCGGACCAAAATTTTTTCGACCCCGGAAAATTTTCAAAATCGGTCAAAAATTTTCGGACCCCGGAAAATTTTCCGAAGTCGGAATAAAATTTTTTCGACCCCGGAAAATTTTCAAAATCGGTCAAAAATTTTCGGACCCCGGAAAATTTTCCGAAGTCGGACCAAAATATTTTCGACCCCGGAAAATTTTCAAAATCGGTCAAAAATTTTCGGACCCCGGAAAATTTTCCGAAGTCGGACCAAAATTTTTTCGACCCCGGAATATTTTCAAAATCGGTCAAAAATTTTCGGACCCCGGAAAATTTTCCGAAGTCGGACTAAAATTTTTTCGGACCCCGAAAAATTTTCAAAATCGGTCAAAAATTTTCGGACCCCGGAAAATTTTCCGAAATCGGACCAAAATTTTTTCAGACCCCATAAAATTTTCCGAAGTCGGACCAAAACTTTTTCGACCCCGGAAAATTTTCAAAATCGGTCAAAAATTTTCGGACCCCGGAAAATTTTCCGAAATCGGACCGAAATTTTTTCGGACCCCGGAAAATTTTCCGAAGTCGGACCAAAATTTTTTCGACCCCGGAAAATTTTCAAATTCGGTCAAAAATTTTCGGACCCCGGAAAATTTTCCGAAGTCGGACCAAAATTTTTTCGACCCCGGAAAATTTTCAAAATCGGTCAAAAATTTTCGGACCCCGGAAAATTTTCCGACATTCGGGACCAAAATTTTTTCGAACCGGATAAATTTTCATAAATCGGACCAAAGTTTTTTCGGACCCCGGAAAATTTTCCGAAGTCGGACCAAAACTTTTTCGGACCCAGGAAAATTTTCCGAAGTCGGACCAAAATTTTTTCGACCCCGGAATATTTTCAAAATCGGTCAAAAATTTTCGGACCCCGGAAAATTTTCCGAAGTCGGACCAAAATTTTTTCGACCCCGGAAAATTTTCAAAATCTATCAAAAATTTTCGGACCCCGGAAAATTTACCGAAGTCGCACCAAAATTTTTTTCGGTCAAAAATTTTCGGACCCCGG
>JAGEOH010000261.1:0-64133 GCA_032207245.1 Pardosa pseudoannulata | reverse complement strand
CTTTCTGACCTTCAAAGTCAATAATTCTCTGACCCCTTGTATTCGGATCTTTTTATGCAGGAACAAAGTTTAAAAGGAGGACAAAAAAGTTCTCCCGGATTTCAACGGCATATTTGTGTTGGACGCGAGGCGGTGGGAGGGAGGTGCACTCCTTTTTCTGCAAATACCCCTTCCTGTGAGTCGCCGGAGTTTGCATTGTGCGGCTAACAAAGAGAAATAAAACAGAGGGGGTACTCTTGCGGAAAGTGCCTTCTTGAGGCGAATAGCGTACGCCGATCGCTGCCAATCGATGGATTTCTCCATCGTCATGGAGACCGGAGTACGTTATATTCTAGATTCTCTCCCCCTCCCTTGAGTCTTATCTAATCCTCGCTATTTTAATTTTACATGAATAGCCCTGTCTTTTTCAATATTCATTAGACGGCAGTCTTGGCATGAAAATTCTTTGTTCGGAGTTTTTCTTGGTCCTCCTCTCTCCGCCCCCTTCTGCTCCGCCTTTATTTTATTTCTTTCTGGCCAAGAAAACGGGAACTCGTTCGCTCCGAAGAAATGGAAAGTGCAAACCACGGAGCGTAATGAATAATTGGGCGAGAGGTTTCGCGGCGTCGGAAAGACCGCAACTGTCGCGAGGATTGGCCGGAAAGAGAGAGAGCGAGTGCGAGACTTCCGACACATTTCCCGAGAGAAAAAAAATAAACACACATAAGTGGTGGAATTTTTAAAATAGAGAAAATTCAATCTTCATTTAATGCCAAGCATATTTTCAAATCTAAAAATATAACTTTTCCCAGGAAAAGAAATTATGAAGTCTTGAATAACTTCAACAACTGCGAAAGACTCTAGAGGCCCTTTCGCAATTTGTTTTTGGTGGATAGGTGGGGGAAACACGGTAGGCAACCCTCACAAATCGCTGCCCAATAACAAATTTAAAAATTAAAAGCAAATAAAATTTTATAAAGTATATTTGAGGGTTTCTAAGTGAATGGTGTACGGAATAGAAGGATAAATATTGAACTATACATAATTTATAAAAATCTAAGTATAGTTAATTTTATCCGCATTCAAAGCTTAAGATGCACTGATCACATAATCAGATTAAATTACTACAAATTTATAAAAAAAGTTTTTGTATCTTAACTAATAGACACCCGTAAAGGGGACGGCCAAAATTCAGATGGTAGGACTCTAGTGAGAACGAGTTAAAGACTAAAATTATTAACTGGAAATTCCGAGCCAAAGATAGGGTTGCCTGTTATCGAATTCTGGAGAAGGCTAGAGCGCATCCAGGGCTGTCATGCCACTGAAGAAGAAGAAAAGTTATAAAAGAAATACTGAAAAATGGTGTACTAATCTAGGTAAGACAGTAATATGAAAAACTGCCTTATTAGAAAACAAAATATACATTTTTAACGAGTTAATTACAAAGCACTCTCAAAATAAAACCAGTGCATACTATATAGAATTAGCAAGAAGCCTGTGTACTCCTGCTACAATACTGCATGAATAAGTTGGCTAAATTTGATCTGTGAGCCGTAGTAGCTCAGTCACAAAATGCGTAGAGTTCATAATCTGAGGGTTGTGAATTCGTTGCTCGAGTCATCCAAAGATCCGCCGTGTTCATCAATGGCGCATGGGGCACGTAAAATAGAGAGCATTTCTCTTGCCGATCTAGCCGGAGCCATACGGAAAGCACGTAAAATAGAATCGGGATCGCAAAGTACCTTTGTAGGTGGCAGGAACTGTCCTTCTCCTTGGTTTCTGCTTCTAAATTAAGAGGACCCACTTTAAGCAAAGTCGTTCTGGAACCGCAAGTGGTGTTCTTCAAAAAAAAAGGCACAATCCTTCATCTTAATTCATGTCCCCTCTGGAGCACGTGATTGGCTCGTCTAGTGGCATTTGTAACAGCAACAATAAATCTGATCTGCGGTGCATTTTAACACTGTGAAGACCCTCCTTTGTCCGAACTAACGGACATAATCAGCTGATCGGGAGCCTCCTATTTCGACTCTGTCAACAATAGCGTGGCTACGCCGTGTCTGGGATGTTGACAGTTCAGTTGAATAGACGTCACGCCCCTGATCGGTTGGAGGTAATGAGCCCAGAGAATTGCAACGAGATTCCAGAATCGGGACAGCCAAGGAATGAGAATTCAGCTAAAAAACTAGCTGTAACCTTAGCTGGAGTTCTCAGGTAACTGGAATCGTAACTGACCAAAAATGGTTGGCGGGACCGTAACTGACCCCCCCAGGTATAAAAAGAATAGAGTTTTTCGACTCGGGGCTTTTCGAGATTTTTTACGGAGGTGCTTTGACCTCGTGGAGGCTTCCGCGATTTTTGACCGGAGCCAGCTTTTCAGTGATTGCGTTCGGGAGACTCGTAAAGTCCGCTCATATAAATAACGTTATGGTCTCGGATACCGAACGGGGGATAGATTGGGTTTGCATTGCATCCTGGAAGAACCACCCCATTTGTGAGATTATTTAATCTTTTTTTCCCGACTGTGATCATCGTGGTAATTTAGTGCCAGCAAAAATCCTCTATATTTCGACTTGTTTTGTGAGAATTAGAATTCCTTTGTACGTACTGTATATACTCCGTAGTTACTCCAGAAAAAATAAAAGGGATTTTCCAATTCTACTGTAATTGTGATCCTTCTTCACGCTACTTCTCACTCAAGAGCATTGAAGTCGTCACAACACGTAGGAATGCCTAGTGGCCTGTCAATTGCTGTTGTATTTGATTTCACTGACCTTTTAATGTGCAGATTCAAGTAATTGACATATATGTTTGTGGATTGTGTATATTTTAATTCATATTTTGTGCTTCAGTTCAGGGAGTTTCACTGTTCCTAAATTGTGTCGCCGTAGGCAATAGCCTACCTTAAGCGGCCTTGCAACAACTTGAAAGAAAAATGTCTTTATTTGCATAAACTTCAAAACGTACAGATTTATCAAGTATTCCTTCCTCTTTCTTTTCCCATTGCCGGCTAACTGCTTTTACACTTGCTGTTAAGATTCTTTTCATTTCATATCCAGAATGAACGTAGGATTGCTCATGACAAAATGCACAAAAATGGCTTCTCAAAATAAAAGAGCGAATCTAACAAAGTATTGGGAAAGAGATAGTTTAGATGGAACCTTCAGGCGAAAGTCTAGAAGAACAGCTGGTTAGGATTGCTTCTATTTTTAGGCTAAAATAATCCTGAAGGAAACAAAATTTCTAGAGTGATCTTAAAAACATAATTTTTGTTCCTATTTTTTATAAAAAATAAAAGAGTAAAAATGGAGAGCAAAAAATTGTCTAAGAGTCCTGAGAATGGAATGTATTGAGTTTCGATTCGTTTAGAATCCACAAGAACTAATGTAGAGCCTAGATGAAATATGAAACAACTGAGTTGATCACTGACATGTGTGAGGGCAATAAATCTAATCAAATAGGCCGATTTTATTAATAGGCCAGTGAGGAACTACAGTGATCTGAGAGGAAAAAGAAAAAGATTGCAGAGAAAGAGATGGGGAAGTCATTTATAGATTACAGAAAGGTGCGGTCAAATAGACTTGCAAAAGTAGAAAAGTCAATCGACTATCGAAGTGCAAAGCAGCGGTCGTCAATTTTTTTCTCCACGTCTCTTGGCATATGTTCGGGTCACCCTGTTTAAAAACCACGGAAGTAGAGGATCGCTCGCTCCTCAAGATAAATACAATTCTTAGCACGTTTTGATATCGGTGCAGTGGTGAGAAAAGAAAATTTAATTTTAGTTATTTTCCAAGAGGGACTCTCCTCAATATATTTTCAATATATGCGTTACAAAATTTTTTAAAACCTATTAAAATTTGTGTACACCACTCGTTTCCACTGCAAGTGTTTAAAGATAGGTATCAATAAACATGACACCAGCAAAAACATTTCTTCGCAACAGAACTGGTCAAAGAAGGTTGACAAATTTGGCATTACTTTCGAAATATATGAGCATGACAGCAATGCTGACAAATATCTGAACAAGATAGCCTTAAAAGCTAGGATAGGTTTACTACTATAAAACGGTAGTTTATAAATTACTGATTACGTCTTACAGTTTTCGAATTTTGCTGTCACACAAGGTATACAATTTTGTAAAAGAAAAATAAAAGGATGTATCATAATTCCTTTCTTATTACTTTTTTTATTTTCTTAGTTATTCATAAAATTAATTTGAATTCGTCTGGAAGCGTGAATTAAATGGGATCCAGAATTTGCCAGGCAAATTTAAACTTGGTAAAAACTTAGAGCGAAAATAAATCCAACAATGCGGTTGCAAATACATTTTTCAAGATAAAGTGAAATTACGTAAAGCGTTGCTGATCCGTTTTATGACGTATTTATGCATTTATTCAAAACTATGAATGTATAAGATTATATTTTCATAGCACTCCTGGCTTATGATCACATTGAGAATCGCGGATGTAGATCATTAGATAATATCAACTATACTCTAGAAAGAAATGGGTAATCCAAACTGATAAATTCAGTGATCTAAAAAAAGTTCAAAATATGTTCAGCATGCAAAAACTGGCTCATATCCTTAGCCGACCCCGTAGTGTTTATGAATGTCTAAACCGATGGAGAGACGAGAAATCCAACTTCAACTCCAGCAAAACCAACCTCAAGACCATGCCCATCATAAACGGTTCGGTCAAAATATCCATACAATGTTTTGTTTCAAATTTGGTTGGTTAAAAGGCAAAATATTTACATAGAATGAGAGCAGATTTATTTCTTCCACATTTTTACTTTTACTTTGTGATGCAACATTATTGTTTTATAGAATTACAACGTATATAATAAATATTATTTCGACAATGAGTTATTTATCATCTTAGTATATTTTACAAGAGTATAGGAGGTTACAAAGTAAATATTACAGAAAAAATATTGTTTGTTATAAACATATATTATATATTTTCTATTTGTCATGACAAGTTGAGTAAGAAAATACAATGACACTATTCCATCATACATATAGAACAAGCTCCTCAGAAACCAAACTCCTTTCATGAGAAATTGGATTTCAGGGACTACAAGTGAATTCAATTTTGCCTTAGAAGTGGTTCAACTGCAATTGTGCCTTGAACGGGTCAAATGCATTCAACTGTGTTTTAACTTTTTTTTAATGATTTATTACCAAACTAAAGGCTTTATCTCACGTCAACATGTACGTGTTAAAAAAACAGCAGATTCAGTTTATAATTATCATTATTATTATTAATTGTGCCACGAAATTCGTGGCACACATTCAGTGTGCCACGAAATGATACTGTAGACGGCCACTTATCTTCGGCAGTGAGATGAAATAAGGTCGACTTACCTGGTACTCCCTCTGGTACTCGTTCTGCCTGGTGAGAGGGCTTTTCACTGACTTCTGCTTGATGCGCTGCGAAATTTCGGAAACAGGAAACCACGTCGGGCCGCTGATGAGAGCTTCCTCCAAAGCCTCGTAGATGAACTTGTACTGGTTCTGGAAAGAGATAATTTATTCGTCGAATAGATGCTACAGAAATAGATATCCTTCGTCTCATCTAAAGACTATGTCACTCGCAGCCATTAACAATTGGGAGGAAAATGGGCGCAGTAGGAAGGTAGGTGTGGGGCGTGCGTCCCGTACTGGGTACCAATTCTGAAAGGTTGACAAAAATTACAGAGTTTACATTAACCTTTTCCTTTCGGACTGTAACATTAAACTGTTTCACACAACTTTTGGTATTATCATTTATCCAGACGGAATCCTAGGTGTCAAAGGGTCACAATATCCTTCAAGGTCAATACCTTTGGAGGTATGGTAGGTTAAGCCTAGGGACTTCTGCTTGGTTGGAGCTTTTAAATTACGAGGACCCATAGGAGGCGATGTTAATCACGTCTGTAGTATTCTTTAAGCTACACATGATCCATGGTTGGCATGATAATATGAAGCAACAGCTAAAGGAGTAACAGCTTCGCAGCTATGTTTGGAATAAGGGTATTTCTCTGTTTTGCAATAAAAAGAAAAAAACCCTTTTTTAACTAGAAAACATTGTTTACAAAACAATCAACATTTTGCCCTCTTTGTTACAAACTGAATAAAAAAAACTGCTTCCTCAACAAATTTCTTTCTATACAGTGATCCCTTGTTTTTCGCGGTTAATGGGGACCAGAACGTTCCGCGAAAGCTAAAAAATCGTGAAGTAGGATTTGCCCATAGGAATTTTCGTGTATGAGGGTACACGAATGTAAATACGAAATTAAATATGTAAATAGTATTTGTACTTTAACAAATTTAAAACAAAAATTACAACAGTATACGTATTTACTTAAACGTGTCAGTGAGAATAAGGTTAATTACAAAACTTTATGCAGTAATAAACATTAATCAACATTGCTTTCCGAGAGAGGCAAAGAGTTTTGTGTTGATGGCGAAAGAGAGGCTCTCACTTGACTCGTAGAAGCTTTAGACTCACTCGGAGACTTTTCTGCAGGAGGAGCTGACGGTAGAGCCGGGAGCTTTACCTTGAAGATAACCATGTTGATGAGTAGTTGTTGTCTTTGTTGTCGATGTTGCACCGGAAACTAATCAAGTTCCTTTCTGAGAGCGCTTCGTATGTACTCTGAGTCAACTCATCCTTGTTTGTCATGCAGGAATCCTTCTCTCTCGCGCATCAACATGAAACAACGCTCTTTTCCGCAATGGGGCTTCTGACACGGTTGTATTTTTTCATTTTTATTTTTTGACGAATATTTGGAAACCCCCCGCGAATCACTGAAATCGCAAAACATGAAGCGCGAAGTGGCGAGGTAACACTGTAGTTTGATTATCAGCAGATATAGGGTAACAAGTTTAAACTTCGTACCTTTTACCAATAGACCTTGCTATGTCTCGCTACTTGGCAAAAAATATCAATAATAATAATGATAATAGAGAGGCAAACAAATTGCCGAAAGCGCGATGTCTTCGATCTACTACGTAAAATACATTAAAATATAATATCCAGTACAAGACGATATTACTATGCGGCATAACGGTTGTGAATTAGACGACTTAAATATTATGCCGGAATCTTCTTGATATTATGTAACTTCAGTAGGTGAGCAGTTTTGGGATGAATAAACTACATTTACAATCATCGGACAGACTTTACCGATATTCTTTACTTTATGACCGAGATACGTTCTGACAACCATGCCTTTAAGTGAATTGGTCAATACGAGGAACTTACGTCAAGAATATAGCAGTGTTATAAAACTATAAAAATTAGGCTTAAAACTTCAAATGTATTCATAAACCATGAATACTTACACATTACCATTTATTTATTTGGAGCTATAGAGATCTGGGTAAGGAGATAACGACGATTGAACGTAAGTTGTACATTAAAGAGCAAAGGTCCTCGAAATTCACCTGTTTTTCTCTGTAATCATCTTATTTTCTTTTTCTTCATATATTTCTCTATACCACTTTAAAAGTTCACTCATCCAACGGTCAACCTTGTGAAAACATTCAGTATTTCGATCAACAGCTTTCTTCTGTTCCTTAACAATTTCCTCAAATGATGCCATACTCAGACATGCCAACATTCAGGCACTAGTGTCCGGAGCAACAGCGTGGTTTGAAATTTGAACATGCTAATTACAGATTATAAATAAGAACATATCTTATTGATTTATAAATTAAAATTAAATTTAATATATATAGACAATAGTAAAATGTAACAGGTGAATTAAAATTTATGCATTTAAAAAATTTTTAATAGCTTTTTGGGCTTTGACAACTTATTTTTCAGAACAGTGTTTCTTATGGCAACATTGACCCTGATTAAAATAGTTCCGTTTTACTATCATTAGGGATTCTAGAATTTGTCTACTCAAATTTGACCTCAATTCAGTTTTGTTTTTCCGCACAGTACTGAAAACATTTAACATGCAGTATTACTGTGTGAAAAGAGATTCAGCATTCTTTTTTGCAAAACTTTGTATTTAATTGATGAATTGTAATCTTTTAGCTGTTCAAAAGTTTTGTTATTTTCCGGAGAAATCTGAGAAGTTTCCGGAGTTATCAAATTTTCTCATTTCTCCGGAGCTGCTCCGGAGAATCCGGAGTAGTTGGCATGTCTGCATACTTTTTCGTCGACATCTATACTATTTTTGAGTTATAAATATGTAAAAACTTACAAAGTTGCACAATGATTACTAATGGAAATGAAACTGACTGTAAAAAAGAGCATAGCAAGCACTATATTCCGCTCAATGTTCCTATTACTTCACCACAGTGAATCGAATTTTGGGGATTCCCTGAATTTCAGGTCGAAACCCGATTGGCCGTATGTGGAAGTGGTCGCCACGGGCATACGTCGTAAAGTGGGAATATACTTGTTTTATTAAAACATGTATCACCAGCGAGATTTAATTAGGAATCTACGAGACCTTAGTGAGCTGTTCGGATTGTATAGTGGTTAACGACCGGAAGGACTTGGGTTCGATTTCCGAGTAAGGCATTACGTACTTGTGTTGTCTCTCCCGATAGAGAGTAGTGCTGGTCCCCTATTTGGTGCTCCAATTAATAAAATGGTCAACACTTTGTAGCCGCCAATGTTAATAGAGGCAAGTGGGTAGAGGTCTCCGCATTGGAAAGAAACTAGTCTTTTTTAGATACTTCGGATGTGTAGAAATCTGCCATAAAGTCGCAATATTTATATAAAACAATACAATGAATGCAATACAGTTCTGATGTATTTAAAGGCTTAAATAAAGCAATACAGTAAAATAAGTCAATATCACGTATAAATTCTACAGAAAATATTTTTAGATGTCTTTCACTAAAAAAAAAAAAAAAAAAAAAAAATACTGTGTTCAGTAGACAAAGAATTTATATGATATTCCCTATATAATAATAGCCTAAGTTATCTGTCCGTCTGTCTTCTAATTTATGAAGCGGTAGGACCTGGAATGGATAGAGGCATCCATATTGGATTACTAATGAGTTAGGGTTAGCAAAATTCAAAACGAGTCAAGTTTATCTTCTCCTAAACTATCGATCCGATTCTAAAATAAATTGGCACAAATACGCTTCATATTACATCAAAAAATACTATTGTCTTTAAAAGGTTCGAAATCCACCCTTTTCCCCCTTTTCGAGAGTTTAATGCCATTATTTCGAGCCCTATTTTCCCCCGTTAAGAGGAGGCGATTAAATTTATCAATTTGTCAATAATAAATAGGTAAAATTAAGACTTTTTTTCTAGCATTATGACTTCAATCCTTTAACCATCTCATTTAATCGTTCCTTATTTTAAATTATTTAAATATCGTGTGTATTATTTTCATACATTTTATTGCTGAACTTAGATATTACGTAAATAATTTTCTTTGATATTTGCCTTAAATAATAGATTAGGTACATGTGTGCTAATTTTAAATTTAATCATCGATTATTTTTTGTTGCAATAATAATTTTATCACTGGTAGTAACAACAAATTCTATGTACCTCAGGGTGTAGTGGAAATGATAGTTTCATTCCTTACTTCGATTAATTACTGTGGCAAAAATAATTGGGAAGAACTCAACGATCATTTCGACGTATCTAAGAAAACTTTGAATTATTTTTCTAAATGAATTCAACGTGATTCTAAACTGCATTCACAATACCGGGAGACTTTAGAGGAGTAGGAAGATAAACAAATTATAGAGCTTGTACCAGATAATTCTGAGCCAAAAAACAAACTATTTTTTTATTTGCCTCATAGGGTATTTTACAATTCTTGAAAATTAAAAATTTTACTGATCCCGTAATATGCCGAGCTATACGCTATTTTAAAATATTTATTAGAGACAAATTTCGGGCTCATATAAAATATTGTGGTATAAAGAAGCAAAACAAATCCATATTTCTTGGCCAGTTACATTTTTCTGTAACGGCTTTGTGACTGTAGAGTGGTTGCGTGCTTTGCTTTTGAGAGGCGAAAACTTGTCTCAGCAGTTTTAGAGGAGTGGGAGATAAGAGAGCGCCACTACCCCTCAGTAACGGCGAAATCCCGTTAACAAAGCGGTTCTTGTCAGGACGCATTACAAAGCAGCCATTTTGTAGCCTAAAGCAACGTCTGCAGCTGATTCCATCTCAAATTGTGTAAAATTGGGTCGATTAGGAACAAAGCCGCAGGAGGCATTCAAAAAGATAATAACGCTTTTACATCGCAAAAATGACGGGCTGGCAAACTATACCAGAAGAGATATATTTAGTTTTAAAAAAGGTTTACCTGAAATCTAAGCACGTAGTGCAAATACAGTATTTACCATCCCTCCTCTCATTCCTTGGGGATTCGATATATACCTTTAAAACCGTAACGTAATACCAATAAGTATATTGCGATTGTCTCAAATTTACATTAGAAAACCCTGTTGTATGCCACTTGTATTGAACAATATAATTAATATAAATTTTAGAACTGAATAGATAATATTTCTACATAATTTTATATTACAGCGCAAGTATAATTTTCGCTGTTTTCGTAATTTTAAAAATTAATTTTAAATAACAGAGAATTGGGGTCATCAGATATAGATCGAAGCACAGTCATTTTACGTAATGGAAATTTCAATGAATTTATTCATAAATTATTCCTATCTCCAAAATCAAAAGATTAGGTTTTACTGACTATCATACTAAAAAACAATACTAATACTATTTATATGCTTCTGAAAGTTTCAATAAAATAAATTAATTACAAAAATAATCATCACTAAAATGATACATATTGTGACCTATTTGAGTAAGAGTAGGCGAGGCCGTCAAATATACAGGCTGACATCTATTTACTCTTGAATAAATACTTCATTCATGGGAATAATTATATACATTTATGTACAGGGTTCAGTAATTCAGTTTCTTCTGGGATCTCGTGCTGAGATAAACGTTATAAAAATACCATACGTGGGTACAGTGAAGCTGGTAACACAGGAACAGTTCGCTACAGAGTGCCGGTACGGGACTCAGACACTATAATCTACCGGTCTGATGATCTGAACAGTTGACTGGGGCTCGAAACGCTCAGAGTGCGTATATCGCTGGAGTTCTTTGAGAACAAAAGGATGCAGGATGATCCAAAATGAGAGCAAGTGTCACTGTCAGTGACCTACATCAAATCACGAAGCAAAAAATTTATTTCAGGTAGCGGGAATGAGATCCCTAAGTCGAAGGTCGACTTCTTAGCAGAAAGCAGAGACGCTGGCGGTGTCTGAAAGAAAACAAGCTCCGGCAATTCGGAGAGACAAGTGGACGCTGCTCGAGCTCCACCAAAAACAAAAACTCCTCCAAACTCCTCCTCTCTTGGCTCAGCAAATCTCTTTACATATAGGGGTCCCGGTTGCATATCGAGTGATTCTTCCGGAATCTTCCAGAATCCGGGTGACGCAATCTTGCATTCAACCGACCCACTTGGATCAGTTGACGCGTTTCCAGATGTGGCCGAAGTTCTTCTTTAAGTTCATCGACCAACCATCCTAAAGCTATTAGCTAACTAGGATCTATTAGTTAAGTTCTATTAGTTAATCTGTTAGTTAATTTGGGGACCCACCGACACTCTATTTATAATTATTATCCGAGACTTTTGACGGCAGTAGACATCATAAAGGTGTAGACACACTGTTTCCGGCGTACTGTCAGTTTTTAATTTACCTTCACTTTGGCGACTGCCTCTGCTTTGTGTCGGAACTCTGGTAAGCGAACGGCTTTGTTCGGATCCCGTGTCTACCTACCGCTAACCTTAATTGTCCGCTGCAAATGGTCACCTTTCGTTCTTCCTTCGCTCGGGTCATGTAACAGATCGTTACAATATGTGTTGAAGATCTTAATATCACTAAAATAATAAAATACCCCTGTTTATATAAAAAGTTTAAGGAAATTACCTCGATATGAATGTATTAAGTACCCCATATCTAGTTACTGTGATGATCAGTCAAATAGGGCAACTTAGATTTTGAGATAAGGAAAATACTTACCACATCCTCGATCATGCCCTTCCGTGCATTGCGCAGGTTCCTCACATATCCGAATACATCACAAACGTTATCCTCTTCCACTAAATCCAGGTTGGAGTCGATGCAAATGTAGGCACCAGTGCGTCCACAGCCGTCGCTGATTTAAGAGAAAATAAAAATACATAAAATAGTCTTTTGCTGTTCTTTAACTCACCTCACTATATTGATAAAAAGTTAAATTTATATTGGATTCATCAGGGTAGTATAGAACTAATAATTATACGATGGTTAATCGCTAAATAGGTTTGGTTTCGTTTGGTTCGTCTTAAAGCACTACGGTCTACCACTTTACTACACGAGGGATGAGACCGGTACTTACTATTTAAAGACAGCTCTGAATGGCTACGTACATCCATGCTAGCAGTGGGATTCTAACCTATAAACTCTGGCACCGAAGAGCAGTGTCTTATATATACCGCCATCGTTGGGCAGCTGACTAGGACTAACCTACTTGTATTTGACACCGAACAAAGATTTTACTTCCTTGACGAAGTAAAAAAAAATTATTGTAATCACAAAATATTTTGGTTTGCAGATTTTAACGAAAAGTCCCTTTTGACCATACTTAATTCCATTTCGATTAGTTTGATCATTTTGTCTTTATATACAAGAAAAAGTTCATCCGTTTTGATCATCACTGAATCCATGTAGGAATGATAATTTTGATGAAGCTTCATACAATGAAAATAAGAAAATGTGTATAATTAAAAAAGGTATAAAATGAAGTCATGTGGTGCCCAGATCAAATTTTTGATTTTGTCACAATCTTTTGGAAATTTTTGCAAGAATTTACATAAACATGTAGCAAAACAAGCTTTGATAAATTTCAGCTTTTTAACTTCCTTAAGTACAGTTTTCGCTGAAAAAATAGAGGAATTTAAAGATGTTTTCGAGAAGCGAAAAATGTGAAAGTCTATTTTATTTGGTGACAGCGGGACAAAAATTACGCCATCCCTCAGGGAAGAAATGTTTTTCGCTGCTTTCACTTAAGAAAAGTTTCTTCGTGTTTGGGGTTTTTTGTTTCTGTGTTTTCAATAAGGAGGGATGAATCTATAGTCTTCGTGAAATGTATCTCTTTGATGTTATCTTTAGGATGAAGGTATTATTTGTTAAAGCTTTCACACAGAGCATCATTTATTGAGATCACTTTGTGCAAGTTGTAAAATTTTCCGTGCTTTTTCCACATATTTTAATTATTTAAAAGTTAGTTGTGAGCAAATTTAGCCATGCACATTTTTTAAAGTGATTTTGATGAAATCAATACGTATTTATCATTCCCACCAAACTAGACAGTGTCATCAAGATGGTAATCGAAAAACTTTGACTTCTCTCATACTCATTCTACATTAACAATTGATATGAACTGTAAGATTAATTTTTCTCGCCACTATAATTCTCAAATGAAGCTTTTATAATATTTTGAAATTCAAGAATATATTTTAACAAAAGTAATGACTTTCTCTTGTCACTCGGTGTTAAAAATTGATATTGACCGTAAAGTTCCGTTTTTCTCACCAATATTATTCTCAAATGGTGATTTTTAATCTTTTGAAATACAAGAATATATTTGAACAAAAGTGATGGTTTTCTCATAGTCACTGTATTAAAAACTGATATTGGCCGTAAAGTTTAATTTCTCTCGCCATTATTATTTTCAAATAACGATTTTTATTCTTTTGAAATACAAGAATATTTTTGAACAAAAGTCTGGACTTTTCCTTGTAATTCTGTGTTAAAAATTGATATCGACCGTAAAGTGAAATTTTTCTCGCCAATATTATTTTCAAATAATGATTGAAACCTTTTGAAATACAAGAATATACTTGAACAAAAGTGATGCTTTTCTCATAGTCACTGTATTAAAAATTGATATTGGCCGTAAAGTTTAATTTCTCTCGCCATTATTATTTTTAAATTATGATTTTTAATCTTTTGAAATACAAGAATATTCTTGATCAAAAGTGATGACTTTTCCTCGTATCTCTGTGTTAAAAATTGATATCGACCTTAAAGTGAAATTTCTTTGTCCAATATTATTCTAAAAGGATGATTTTATAATCTTTTGAAATACAAGAATGTACTTTAACAAAAGTAATGACTTTCTCATAGTACTCTGTGTTAAAAATTAATATCGACTGCAAAGTTTCATTTTTCTCTCCAATATTATTTTCAAATGAGGCTTTTGTTATCATTTGATATACGAGAATATACTTAAACAAAACGATGTTTTTTTCACATGGAATTTATTTTTACACTAATTTTTCCTGGCAATATTAATTACACTATTTTGGTCGACCATATTAAAGTCTTTGTAAAAATCTACGAAAACTGGCAAGTTACATTTTTACCACAGTATAAAAGAACTAAACAGTTCTCACCTTCCCCACCTTGCTATCAATTAGTGCATTTAATACCTTATCGCAATCGTGTAAACGAAAATGGTCTTAATTTACGCAACTGGAGTCAAAACGATTTTTTTTTCTTTTCTCTCTGCGACTGTTTCTGGACTTTAGCCAATAGTCCCTATATAAAACAAGAACAAAGTTACTCTTCACCTTTTTTTCTATCCTTAGTTGTCGTGACTCTGTCAAAATGCTTTAAGGATACAGTGGACATTCGAAACAGCTAAATCCTATTGAAGGACTTTGTAAATAAATTGTTATAGCAGATATTATTAGCAACTATACATAAGCGCATTGTCATCCACTTTAAACATTAGATCCAAAGTAAAACATTACAAATTGCAATGATTCTTAAACAGTTTAAAAGTTTTAACTAGAATTTCCTCTTTTCGAAAAATAGCATGGGGATTGCCCTTACACCCTTTACAGGAACATTTATACAAGCGGTGGTAAATTAAAATACTTTTTGAATTCAGAGTGATTAAAGAAAATAAATTCATTTAGATTATTAGATTAAGTTAATTTGGTTTTAACTTCTTATTTGGTTATGCTTGCTACTGAACCCCGGCTGCTATTGATGAGTAGGACATTTTGTACGTCTTTATTTTTGTCGTACTACATAATATTCATAAACTATATACGACAATCTGAAAAAGAATTTGGATTGAATGAATGAAAACGAATCAATTGAACGAAGGGTCATGTGCAGAACAAATCCACTTCTAAATGTTGTATCGCTCTTCTTCGTCCAAAACTATGCTTTATTTCAACTCTATGTTATGGGATCAAGAAGTCAATCTATTTCCTTTATTATTTCTAAAGTTGTTAATGAAGGGCAGATCATACGAGATGTGGTAAAATGGTATGCCACAGGCATTTGAAAATTGTGACTTTGGTGGTATATTTAGGATTAAAAAGGGTTAAATAGTATAAAAGTAGTATTTTAAACTGAGAAATGGCTTCTTAAATGCAATTTTGTTTCTATATGGCACGTTTTAATTTTGTTTCTAAGTTATTGAAAGTTATTTGCAATTAAAAAATGTCTCTATTATGGGAAAAAGAAAAAACTAATTTTATTATACGCAGTAAAATTTGTGTTTTTTAATTTAATTTTACTAATTAAATATTTAGATGCTAACTTCTGACAATGGATACTTGAACATGCAATGAGTAACAAATGAAAATTCTAACTCTATTTTAAAAATTTAGAAAAGAAAAATTTTAAAGGGCACTATACCCCTCGGGTCACAATGGATTTTGATTCGGAATGAATGTGGGGCGACGTGGGGCGCGTTTTCTAATATAATAAGAGATTTGAAAAAACATTTTCAATTTTACAACTCCTCTTCAACCTCCACTCAAAATACAGTTTCTTTTAAGTCAAAGAGTTTTTTGCTGGATGAGATCCCGCCTACCCTCCCTCATCCCTTTGGACTAACTTTCTCTTGGTATTTTCCAATTTTTTGTGAATTTATTTCTATTAACAATTAAATTTCGTTATTATCGATGTTATTTTCATTTCTCATTCGTTCCATTTCCTCTTTCGCTGCAAGATTACATGGTTGTAATCTCAAATGTTGTTTTTGTTTATGTATCAATTTGTTGAGTTACGATCCCCTCACCAGATTTCAAACGCCACGCTGAAAGCACGCCACGTACGCAAGCTGCAAGCACGCCAATTTCGTCAAATGTGGTTGAAGCACCAACAAGATCCATGATTAGAAACAGGAGAGTGGGCTAAGAAGAGGAGTTGAAAAACATAGGCAAATTACAATATCTCAAATACCAACAACTATTTATTAACAGCCCTTGTGAAAGTTTATTACACATAGGAATACATAAGAATTAGCCATAGGAATGTATCAATATTTACTAAATTCTTCCTCTTAAAAAATCAATATATTTATCCTATATTGTCATCTACATCTTCGAGTAAAGAATAATTAATGTCAGTTTTTTTATTTCTCCCTCTGAACATTAATTTTTTTTTGTGTGTGTGCGTGCTTCGATTCTCTTTTTTTTTCCTTTAACCTCTATCTAATACAGCACTGAAGATGAAATACTTCTCCCTGCTATTACATGAACCTTTTTACGCCTCTCTTTCTCTTAGTCTTCTTTTTGTATTCATTTATAAACGTGTCATTAATACAACTAGTTAGGGTGACCAAACTTTAACAAGATTAGTAGAAATAAGTTTTAGTGTAACTTGGCGCTTTTCAGATGGAAATATGCTAGTCTTATAGAGTTTATACTGTACTTTTCATTTCATAACTTGTTTCAGAAGTCTAGGGAACTCCTCCTTTCGAATGTTAGTACATTTACTTCCAAAACAGGAACTCCCCCTCCTTTATCTAGTATATTTACTTTTAAAATTGGAAAACGAAGCATCCAGATTGTATGAACTTAACTCCGATCCTCTTGCATAGTTTTAGTACCATCAAGTTTAGTTATTGAAATAGTTACCTGTATTAATCATTTATTAGCACATAACTGCACAGAAGAAAGTTTAAAGTAATAAGTGTAAAGTCTGAGTTTCTCTAAAATTAGTTGAAGAAGCAGATTCCTCGTGTGAACGATAAGTGAGAACATGTATGAAAATATCAGAATGTGTCGTTGCATTTTCCTGTTACTTCGAAAATTGGCACTATATTTATATAAAAAAAAGAAAGAAAAAGATGAAATGTTATAAAGTCACCCCCACTTACGGTGTAGCAACGGGCAAAATTTTTATGACATAAAAATATCATTCCATAACAAAATGTAGCCTGGTTTGACTTTTAAGCAAGGACATTTCGCGTTTTGTCAATCTGAAGTCCCTGTGACGTATTACATTTTTCGAGCAAATCAGCTGTAAACAATAAAATACAGAATAGTATTTTCTTACCTGCAGTGCACGATGAGGGGTCCGTTGTCAGGGTAGAGGGCAACATAGTTTTTCACCCTCCGTCGGAAGTCCAGCAGAGAGCAAGGGAAAGGATTCGTATGCGTGGGCCACGAGACGTAGTGCAGGTGCGAAAGCTGACGGACCTCCTCGCCCTGAAATGATAATAAGTTCTAGGACTTTCGACAAGATGCGAAAAAGATTAAGTTAGATACACCGATTTCGGACGTCACTCACGAATTCTTTCTCAGCACTATCTCATTTATTCCATATCAACATCTGAGAGAAATTGCGATGAAATAAAATCATGTGACACACGTTGGTATTAGAAATAAGCCGCGAAACTAAAACAGTAAGTTAATATATATATATATATGTGTGTGTGTGTGTATAGAAAAACGGGTACTTTTACCAACATTAAACATAAAATTACACCCATATTAGATACAGAATAGTCGATAGAAAAGAGTAAAATTGGAAAATTTGTAGCATTTATTGAGACAATCTGTCTTTGGCGCTCTGCCGCTCAAACTTTGTATATTCGCTTATGTAGTACCACGATGGTACAAAGGAGTCAACGCTATCGATGACAGATTTTTACTCGGATTTTTATTTAGTTAGCAAATCTGTCAGCTTGTCCGGCCCCTATAATGAAGTAGGAACCCATTTAACCGACGCTTTGGTAAAAAAAAAGATCTTTGACTAAAATGGTGTATTGTTTCTAGCCATGACTGTAAACCATCCTTTGTATACTCTGACTTATGACACACACACACACCCATATATATATATATATATATATATATATATATATATATATATATATATATATATATATATATATATATATATATATATATATATGTGTGTGTGTGTGTGTGTGTGTGTGTGTGTGTGTGTGTGTATAAAGAGAGAGAGAGATAAATAGATATTTCCACCGACCAAAATTCTGGCTGAGGTGACACATAATTATCTCATCTTGGAACATTCGGTAAGTCTCTTCTGATTATATTCAATTGTAGATTATGCATTTTATATTAAAGGACAGTAGTGATGAACTGTAACCGCAGACAGATGGTGATCCAAGAAGACTTTTCAAATGAACCACACTTTGATTTTTATAAACTTATAGTCTAAATCCTAAAAGAGAGAGCGTACAATCGGAAATATTTAAAAGTATGATATAAACATTCAATGTCGAATTTATCGAAATGAGTAAAATTTTAAAATGGATAATGACCGATTTTGTATCGAATCACTACACTTGTGTACGGCTCCGATAGACGACTAGGTTTGGGTCGGATTGGAGAGCCACAGTCTACATCCTATAGCTCTACAGCTTTGTTACACCAGGGCTGGTGGGACTGGGACCTATTTCTTAAAGCCGATTCCGAACAGCTACGAATGTCTATGCCAGCAACAGAATCCGACTTCGGTAACAAAAAGCAGCGTCTTATCATACGGCCATCGTCCGTCTCATTCGGAAGGAAAACATTAAAAAATGATTTCCTAAAGATTTGCGATGTTTAGGAAAATGTGTTTTTCAACAAATAAAACTAAATACATTTTTACTGTTTTAACACGCACAGACCTCAGACTTCCACTGGACTAACGCAAAATTCAAATCTTAACGCTACTTAACTATCTCTGTAGTATTAAGTTTCTAATTAAACTGATCTAAACTAATTTCAGTGCTGTAAAGCGATGGTCTCTCACGAATTTCAGAGAAATTTCCATACGAACTCTACAATAGGCCGGACTATTGAATTATTGTCTCAGGTGAGAGTTCTGACTTATCTTAAACCTACGATGTTTTTGGCATTCTTATAGTGCTGTGTAAGATCTGATGGCATTTTATAATGGGAAATCTTGACCTAAAGAGATTACTCAATTATTTGCATCCTAGTGAATGGGGACTTTGCCTCGGGGGAATAGAGATTAAATTTTGCAACTTTTCTTTTAAATTTAAGAAATAATTCTTAAACATCTTTAATTTGTAAAAACATATTGATAAGCTTCACCACTTACTTTTACTGAAAAGTTGCTACTATTGCCCCTGGATTAAAAATAGATAAATGGTAGTAGCCACTCGGAATCATCTTTTAGCAGTACGTCCAAATCTCATTAGCCTTTGAGCAGCCAAATAGTAGACCTCAATGCTCCCAACCAACCAACTTATACTTTAGGTTTAGTTTCATAATTGTGAATGTATTAGGAATCCATGTTGTAGACAACGGCCCAATACTATCTTACACGCAAGCGGCTAATAGGCCAGAACCGGTCCTGCACATTCATGCACACAAGCATAACATGTATATAAAAAGAGCGAGGAAATTTACCTTCCTTAACTGCATGTTCCTGACGTTGTAGTTGGCCATGTCACTTTCGGATAACAGAGTCACTTCGATGTCACCATATGTCTCCGGGTGGTCGATGTCGATCGGCCAGTACCGGTCACACATCACCTGAGAAAGATTAGAAACATTAAAACGAAAGAGGTTTCGACTCATGAGTTCTACGTCCAATATATTTTATGAAAATGAATTACAGGACTAAATCATCTTACGTTAGAATAAGTACCACGGAAAATTATGGAAAAAATAATTGAATGATTGATGAATACAGAAATAGAATTGAAGAATCTGTTGGTAAGGTAGTCACACAATGAAACAATAGAACCTTTTCAGAATTAAAATCTTCAGTATAATAGATTTTTTTTTTCTGATTCATCATAAATTAAAATGTTCTGATCTTTTGGAATGAATTATTTACATGTTCAATAAAAAATGTCTAACTTTTAAAGACTTTTTTTGTCATATCAAATAGCATATACTTTTAAAATAACATAAAAATATATATCATAGGTCATTCTTTCTAACATGTTGAAAATGAAAGTGATCCAATAAATAACATATTAATGACTATTTTAAAACAATTTTAAAGACTAATAATAGGATTAACAATTTCGACTCATTGTACCTAACGTAACACACATAAATACACAATATAGACAGTAAGTAAATAATAATTAATTTAAGTTTATACTATACAATATTTTCTGCTGGTTTTTAATACATTTTTTAAACATAGGGAAATTGATAAATCCTTACTGAACCGAAATATACACTGTTTACCAATAAGTATTTGGACACCATTGCAAATGATGATATCTGCGGTCCTAAGGTACGTCACGACCTCCGCCGGTATACACCGTGTAGGAAACAGCATCGGCGTTAGTCACATGTAAGATGCAACGCAGTTCAGATGCCGAGCAGATCTGATTTTGATAAAAGTATAATGATCGAGTATCACAAATATGGCCGATACTTAAGGGACATATCTAGCGATCTGAAGTATTCAAAATCGACAGTGGCCTATGTGATTAGAAGTGGAAGGTGAGCGGTGATTGTCGGAATGTGCCCCGAGTCGGCAGACCAACAAAACTGGGAGATAGAGACCGACGAGTGCTGTCCAGAGAAATTCTTAAGAACCGCACCCAACCGATGGCCCGCATCCGCAAGGAGTATCAACAGGCATCCGGGAGTATTGTTTCAATGAATACCATCCGTAAGGAAGCACATCTGCTTGGTTTTCATGGTCGTGCTGCTGCCCATAAGCCTTTGATCACAAAGTCTAGCCGCACTGCTCCATTCATGTGGTGCAAAGCCCATCGAAATTGGACCGTAGATCAGTGGAAACGGGTTCTTTAGAGCGACGAATCAAGGTTCACCCTTTACCGTTCGGATGGCAGGGTCTGGGTCTGGCGTCTGCCTGGAGAACGTCTCCTGCCAGAATACATTGTTCAACAGTCAAGTTCGTAGGAGGTGGAATTATGGTCTGGGGTGTTTCTCCTGGTATGGACTGGGAACCTTGGTCCCCATTCATGGTAAGCTCAACGCCGATACTTACTGCTATATTTTGGATGACAATGTGCTTCCTACGACAATTCCAGTTGTCATGTTTCGAGGTTAACTACGGCTTGGTATGGTGCCAATGGAGTTCATCGAATGGACTGGCCTTCCCAGAGCTGAACCCTATCGAGAACCGCTGGGACGAGTTGGATCGCCGAATTAAGGGGTGCACTACCCGTCCAAAATCGGTGAAGGAACTTGTATGTCTACTCCAAGCCGAGTGGAAGTTTGGTTTGAGAGCTCTACAGTCTACTTTTTGAAACACTAGGGCTAATGAGACCGGGACCTACTGCTTAAAGCCGATTCCGAAAGGCTACGAACATCCATGCCATAGTGGAATTCGAACCCACGAACTCCGGTTCCGAAGGCCAGCACTTTAACCATTCGACCATTGTTTGGCGCAAGCCGAAGCAATACCACTGGCTGTAATACAGCTGGAAGACAATACCACTAGCTGTAATACAAAGACTGGTGGAAAGTATGCACTGGAGGGTACACGCTGTTATTTCTTCTAGTGGAGGCTCTACCAACTATTGATTTTGAATAAAGTTAGTTTTTCTTTTCTATCACAAGTGTCCAAATACTTATTGGTAGACAGTGCATAAAAAAAACTTATAAAAGCTACTGACGTAAAAATTATCGGCGTACAAAGTATTTAAATAGAAATAACGAAACAGATGAAAAAAAAACAGAGATGATCTTTTTTTTTTTTTTTTTTTTTTTTGAGCGATGTAGATAAAGCCTCACTCACAATAATTGAAATTTTCTGCAGTTGTGAATCAGTCATCAGTCTCGGTATTTTGAAAATTATCTGTTTTCAAAGCCTTTGGTTACAATAATTGACTGATTTAATGCAGCGAGATAACATGCTATCAAGCCATTGAATTCTACTGAGGTAGAATGTTGCACCATTGTAGCCATTGTTCCACATATACAGGTCCTGTTCGTGGCATGTGCGAAGTGTTCGGCGTACACAGGCGCCGTATCGTAGAATCGATTCGAATAACAGCTGGATCAAAGACGGGAATTATATATTGAATCTAATCCAATATCAACAATAGATTTTAGATTGTACGCCCATCGGAGGACTCGAATCGAAATTACTAAAATCTGTGTATTCGAATACATAGATTTAAGGCAGAAATCGAGTACATAGATTCTTGTATTCGATTCTGCCCATTTCCACAGCAAGCGAGTCAGGCAGGGGTAGTCAATTGCGAATCGGACGTGCTCATTGCTTAATTATCAATAAATTATTAATTTAATCTAAAATTACCAATTGTATGTTTGGTAAGACTAACAGAATAATTATTTTTCTGTTATTCTAATAAGCATCACAGTAAACTAATAAGCTAAAAGTGCTGATTGACAATACTGTTTTTAAATATAGACTTGTAATAACAAGAGCGAAAGTCCTGAAATTTAACATTTTCAAAGCAGATTTGTAATTAGATTTTTTTATCAAACAAATTAAAAGTAAATTACTGCCAACTATTTATTTGAACTATGTAATTGAAGACTGAACAATTTTCCAGAGGGATTTGAATATTCAGAAAGCAGGCAGTATACTATATTTTCCTTTGGAAGCAAGAGAAGTTCATCTTTGAAAACATAATTTCTGTCAGCATACTGCTAAGAGAAATCACTCTGTTACCAATTTTTCCTTATTATCTGAGACTGGTAAATAATGTGGATTTTCACCCTGATACCATCTACAGTGGTCACGAGAGAGACGGACAGCATCAACTTACCCTGATGAAGTCGAAAACTTTGGTCAGCATGATGATGACATGAGATTTCTGCTCCCATACAGCTCTCCAGAAATCGGAGATGGTGTGTTCGTTGGGTCCTGTACAAGAAGAAAAATTCGGTCAACATTGTGTGGTTTCTTAGAAATGGATATTCTAATATACATATGTATTTATATATAGACAGAGAGATATGTGTATAGTTACACACACAAATATATATACAGCGTGTTTCAAAAATGACCGGTATATTTGAAAAGTCAATAAAAACTAAACGGACAGAGATAGAAATACACAGTTATTTGCAATATGCTTGGGACAATACTAAATTTTCAGGCTGACAAACTTTCAAAATTAGTCACAATGTTCCACAACAGATGACCCTGTAGTCTGGAAAAATTTAAACTACGATGTTTTCCAGATATCCACCATGCGCAGCAATAATATGGCGTATCCTCAGAACGAAATTATCAGAAACCCGTGTAAACGTCTCAGGCGAGATGGCGTCAGATGCAGAACAGATGTACTGTTCCAGTTATTCAATTGTTTCTGGATAGTGGCGGTACACCTGGTCTAGAGAGCCCACACACAAATATCGTAGTTTAGATTTTTCCAGACTGCAGCGCTATCTGTTGTGGAATATTGTAACTAATTTTAAAGTTTGTCTGCCTGAAAATTTACTATTGTCCCAAGCACATTGCAATAAACTGTGTATTTCTATCACTGTCCGTTTAGTTTTTATTGATTTTTCAAATATACCGGTCATTTTTGAAACACCCTGTATATGTATGACATGGACGAGTGATTAAGGCATCGAAGACACTTTAGGTTTCATATATAAAAACTTCTTTATTGTAATCCTTCTGTCTATGGCTATGCCATTTAGATATCCTTTGTTCTCATAATTTGCCACAACAAGCGTGGAGGATGTTATCATCCCGAGTTCCCGCTCAGAACTGTCAAAAAGACAGTTCTGACAGTTTCTGGCGTTGCTACCTAACCAAAATTCCTATGTCTACCTACACGTTAGCTCTTTTACTTTCTATAGTTCCGCTCGAGGGTGTGTCTTTCTTCTATTACATTATCGGTAATGAGTTGTAACTATTTTTAATTAAAACTCGCTTAATTCTTAACCCCCATTTTTAAACCTGGCATACACACACACACACACACACACACACACATATATATATATATATATATATATATATATATATATATATATATACATATATATATATATATATATATATATATATATATATATATTATATATATGTATATATATATATATATATATATATATATATATATATATATATATGTATATGTATAATATTTTATATATATATATATATATATATATGTATTAGTTATATATATATATATATATATATATATATATATATATATATATATATATATATATATATATATATATATATATACAGTGAGAGAGAGAGAGAGAGAGAGAGAGAGAGAGAGAGGAAGATAAATACAACATTAGAAACACTTAAAAAAGTGCAAAAGGCATTTACTACAGGTAAGGAAGAACAATTTTCCCCAGATTGAGAGACTATCATGCAATAAATGATTTTATTTAAAACCCAAAGTACTTGAGACAGTACGTAAATCGATTATCTGTTGAAATATAAAAGACCTCCGCTGAAAACCTTCAATAATATCTTATTTTGTAGCTTTAAAATCAAAATACTTTTAAAAATAGTTTCTTATCTCGATGCATTGGATTTTGAGATCAGGAAGTCATATCGTATGCTTCTTTAAAAAAAAAACAGAAGCGAAAAAAATAAGGAAAACATTTTTATCTTTCCGTTTGATTTTTAAGAATTGCTTTCCAACCAGAAGCTATAAAATTCAGATGGGTTAGCATAGAAATGCAGCATATAGTAAAGAGTAAGTTTTTAAAAAGGATAAAAAATCCTGATCTTTCTAAAAGATTTTAATTAAGTTTTATTCTAAGTGTCTCAAATTAGGAATCAGTTTAATCACGAATCCAGGTTAACGAGTTTTCTTACTTCCATTAACGTTCTTTGGCTTAGACTTAAAAACACCGCAGAGAAACAAAAGTTTAGAATTTCAGAATTATTAATGGCCTAGCTGCAGTGCTCCCGGACTTTGGTCTTAATAATTAAGGTTCTCCGAAATGAAAGTTTATTTTTATTTAAAAATTTATATTAGTTGTTTTATTTTATTGCTGGCATGCAGTATAATCTATCTAAAAAACTCCCTCTTATTTTCGCAATACATATAACTATTTTAACACAAATAAGACACGAATAAGAATGCAAATCTTACGTACTTGGCTACAATTGTTTTAGTAATTTTTTCGGCTATCACGCACAAACATAAAACACCCTTCCTCTTTATGTAATAGTAGAGTAGGTTCGGGTAATATGGAATACTCAAGTAATTGTCTATTTATCTATTTGTCAGAAACGTATCTACTAGAAATATTTTAAAAGTGATCAACAGAGATATTTCGCAGGTAAGTGTTTAAATATTTATTAAAAATATTTGAGTGCATATTAATGAAGTAAACTGATATTATAATTAAAACAAAGGTTGAGAATTTCGTGCTGCACAGATCTTTTGTTTTTATTTTATTTTATTTTATTTCAGTGAATTTTTTTCAGTATGGAGTGGCGGGTAATATGGAATACTGGTATCTCCATTACTCTCCATTTATATCAAGCATACCGGTATCTCCATTACTATGAACCTTCATTCAATTGAATGAAATTTATAAGTCCAGTTTTATATAGTACATTTAAAATTTTTTTCTGCAATAATGCCAAATAAACGCCACAATAAACGAGAGAAGAGAAAAGTATGGCAAAGTAAAACCGGCCTATAATTTGTAGTCTATGTGCATATTATTGTAATCCAATTTATCAAGTGCATTATTAAGAGAGAAAAAGTTTTAGAAAAAATAAGCTCTAATATAAACTGTTTAGTTGAAAAAAAACTTATTGTGAAATTATGTAGTGTTCCATTTTACCCCTCCTATTTCATATTCCCTGCTATAAATAATTTTTATAGCCGAATTTTTCATGGAAAATTAATTATGAATTTAAATTCGAGTACGGCGACAGTTATTAATGAAGTGTGAAAAGGCCGATTCGACACGGTGCATTTTCCAGACTTCATTTTGCCCAGGTTGCTATGGAGCGGCGATTCAAAGGTTTTTGAGCTCCTTTAATATTCACGACCGGCAAATTTTCTCAGGACTGGGACCGAACTAGTTCCAGACCGTCTGACACCATTCCTGGACCACTGAGCGAGAGCTAGAGCTAGTCAAAAACAACTCTTTTCAGCGGTTCCAGCGAATCTACGCGTAAGGGGGGGGGGTTCTAAGAACCGCTCTTCTAATCGAGTCTAAAAACGGACGGAGACAAGGAGTGAGTTCCTTTGGATAGACTGGTTTGGTTTGGAGTTCTACGGTCTACTTTTTGCAGTACGAGGTTAATGAGACCGGGACCTACAGCTTAAAGCCGATTACGAACTTCCATGCCACAGTGGGATTTGAACCCATGAACTGCGGTACCGAAGGCCAGTGCTCTAACCAATCGGCCATCTTACGGCTTTGGATAGACTGGAGGCGAAAGTTCGATTTGATTGACAGAAGTGAAAAGCGAACATCAGCTGTATTTTTCGGACTTTTTTTTTTCTGCGTTTCTGCTCGAAGTTCTTAGGTTACCAGCTCTCGTATGTTGACTGGACGTATGCTGACTGATATTCTGCATTTGTATATAGACGTGTATATACTTTGTACATTAAATAATTTTTTATAAAAAATTAAGTTTGTTCCTTTGCTACAATTTGGCTCCAGAGTCATTATAACACACACAGTCATAATTTAAAGAAGTGGTATTTTTTGATTCGGGATGGTTTAAAACACGTGAAGATAAATTAATACCTCCAAGTAGAAGTTTTGGACGTTTACTATACTTTTTCTATACTATGCATACGAGAAATTAAAAGGAATCCAAAATGCAGGGGGATATCTGTTAATCAGAGATTTCAATTATCATTCTATGAAATAATAATTTATGGTACTAAAGGGTATTTGAAGTAATTAATCTAAAAACCCGAGCTATTCGTTTTTATAATTTTTGTAAAAAGCAAAATAGATTGTTTTAACATTGTTATGAAAGTAAGATTGAAGATGTTTAAATAATATGTTTAAACAAATTTTATTAATGCTTCTTGTGGAATAAATCACACACCGAGTTCAGTTAAATTTATATTAAGTAAAAAAAGTTTAAAAATCTTTAAAGTCATTTTTCTCAAAACAGAATTTTTTATACTTCGCTGAAGATTACTCTTGAACTACTTTACGTATTTTCATGATTTTTTTCCTACTGTATAAAATCATTAAAAAGGTTCTACTTAAACCTAAATTTAAACATTTGAGTAGCAAAGAAAATTTTTATGCCCCTCGAAATACTTGAAAATCTTCTAATTTTCGTATAGAATTATTTATATTTTTTTAAATATATCAGGATTATTAAATATATATTTCACGTTTATAATGACACTAATAATTCATAAATATAAGTTAAAGTTTTTATTTTTAATTTAAAATAAAGCAGTAAGCCTACGCGCAAATAGATACTCTAAATTTTAAATTTTAAATTCTAATTCTATGTATTTTTTTTTATTCATTTACTGTGTATTTTTCTAAAGCTGAGCTATTCTTTTATCTGTAGCAAACTTCTATCCATTTAAAGCGTACATTGAGAGATATATTCAATCAAAAGCAACTAAAATGTATTCTTCAATTTTCTTTTTAAAAGTTTCTTTGATAAGGAGGAAAAATGGAACTGTGATAGCTTAGTCGGCAATGGAGTTGATCTCAGAGTAGGAAGTTCGAGGCTCGAGTCGGCCAAAAATCCGCCTTATTCATTAATGTCGACTGGGACACGTAAAATAGATTCGTAATTTCAATGTCCTTTAAATTCAAACGATAACTCTATAGGGGGCAGGTTAAGCGTGTAGGGTCTTCTGCTTGGTCTCTTCTGAGGGAACAATGTCATTCGCATCCGCAGCATTCCTTAATCTACACGTGCTGTGGCGGGTGCTAAACGGGTAAGACCTCAGCAGTTGGCACAAATATGTATGTTTATATTGTTAGCTGAATTGAAAAAAAAGGGAAAAGATGGCTTTTTAATAATTTAGAGACGAGGGAAAGTGTTTCAGATTTTATGTTATATTAGAATATCTGCCTGTTAATTGTCTGACCAATAAAATCCTGCTATGATGAGTGACTCGGCAAGGTGGTTAACATAAGTCGCAGCCAAGACCCATGGGGCAGGCCGGCGCAGTGAACCTAAGGGGATGCAACCCCCAAGGGAACCACAGCTCATTTTTTAGCTCCCCCTCTTTTCCCTTTTTTTAGGGGACCCGTCACAATGATTGTTTGAGTGCTGGTCCGGAGGCCCAGGGTTATGAGTGTCACCTCTCAAAATTTCCTGGTTCTCTCTTTCGGCCCCCCTTCGGTTTCCCGTCCTGTTTGGTGCAACGAGCAAAATTCCCTCTCTTGTTTCCTTTTCTCTTGGCTCGCGTGGTTCGCTCCACCCTCATTAATTCCGGCGTCAGGAGGTCCGCTAAGCATCCAGTAGTTTTCCAAATTTCTTCCTCTCAGTAGGGCCCGTCTTCTGTGTTCGCTCGTGGATAGCGCCTGCAGTGCGACGGGCGCGGGCCGGGTACTTCGATGGGCCTAGTGCAAGGTGGTGTGGCCCAATACTTGCGATCTGTCTACCGCCGCCGGCCATATGGGCCCGGTTTGGCAAATGATTGACCAATAAAATCACTCAAACAGTTGGTCAGACTGCTTAGAAACTTTTCTAGAGTAAGATTTGACTTGACATTTTATTTCTTTGCTTCTGTGCTTTAAACAAAATATATCCAAAAAGTACTCGGCCATTCTATGTTAACAGTTACTCAATGACCAAATTTGAAAGCTACTTCCAGTCACATGTGTCATATATCAAATTGTTGCTAAAAGTTCACTGGTTACAAACATGCAATTGTTTTTATTTTTACACTAAAATTTACACTAAATCCGATTGAATTTGTATTGAATAATCCACATTTCTAGATGATGATTTTACAATACTAATTGCAGCCACATTTGTAGGTGCACACTTTTGTTGATTGTCATTTCAGATTCACACAAATCCTGTTTTTTGAGGCGTTGAAGAAAATATACACCAGGGTAGGATTATTATTTTCTATTAAATGGTTTTAATTCATCAATTTGATGTCACACCCGTAACATAAAAGATAAATAAGTTTATTTTTAGAAAAAGCTATTGGGCCTAACAACTTGATCTTTTTGATTCACTGTATAAGACATGTTCTCAAGCATATCTAATAGATATATTTTATAAATTTATATTTTTTAATATGTAAATTAGCTTTACGGGTGTGACACTGCATATGCCTAAATGATAGCAATTTTATTAATTCTTTATAACAACTTGTTTTGGATTTACTGGTTAACACTTGTTCTCAGACGTATGGTTCGATGGTTAAATTTAATAAATAACAATTTAGATTATGTTAATTAATGTAAAAATTGTGACACTGCATACATAAACCTCTTTTTTAGTTGTCAGCAATTAATTAATTTTATTTTCAAGTACTATTGAAAACATGGTTTTGTTATGCAAGTTTCAATTTGTAACCATGGAATGTACTCTCATTTGTAAAGTGGCAAAATTCAAAGTAAGGATTAATATCTCTCAGACATTTTATCTCAAAATGAGGAAAGAAAGAAAATGAAGTGTGTAGTTTTCTAGGATTAAGAATCACTAATCAGGATCAGAATTTTCATATTCTTTATGCAGTGTTTTAGTTAGTTAAATTGCAGAAGCATTCACGAACTATCTATCTATCTAGCGACATCGAATCCTATCACTGTCAATCTAAATCATCTGTGACAAACTCAGGGGGGTAACAACTAAACCCATTCTATAGAAATATTGCATATCAAATTATCGAAAGTTATGAATTCGCTAGAGAATTTAGAATTTTTCACTTGTGTCAATTTTACTATCGTAATTGACACGTTTTGAACATATCAGACTTGTTCAAGGAATATCTATGGAGCAAACGCTAAAGAAGAAAGTGTCATAAGCAGAAGAACATATTCTTGTAACATAATGTCTAAAATGTTACAAGCTTTCAAACAGAATGGAAAAGAAAAGGAGCCGAACTTACCTTGCGTAGCGATGTAGGCGTTCGGTTTTAGAATGCCCTGAAAAACAATTTAAAAAAAATTCAGAGGTGATGCATTTATGTCATACTAAGTCATACTAAATGTCAGCTGTCTTAACAGTTTAAAACTGTTATCGAATAAATGAATGTAAATAAAGTAGTACAATACATAGAAATCAATGTAGAATACTGTATTGGGTTTTTATAACATTATCTAACCAGAAAATCCTTTGTAATAATCATTAAACAACATAGTATTTAATCAGTTACAATAAAATAAAGAAGGAATTTCTAAATGTACACCTATAAATAAAAGTTCAATTGGTGTGTTGGTAAACTCATTGATTTAAAGTGAAGAAATATGAGAAGGTCGGCCAGGGGACCAAATGACATTTGTAATTATAATGCTCCACCAGTTTGGAAACTTTATTCGACCGAAGATAAGTTTTAGGCTGGAAACTGAGCTAGTTCCTATGGAAAATTGATGGTTTGGTTTGTAGCTCTAAGGTCTAAATATTTTCTACATGATAGCTAACGACACTGAGATGAGTCTCTACCTGCCCTACAGGATTCCACTCGCTCAGTTTCAACTTATGGAAAAAATAAAATTTCCTCTGGGCAACTCGTATTTTAAGAATTCTTTAAAAGAAAATTATACAACGTGATAGAACAGCAAATTATCCATAGTGCTATATTTTCCATTAAAAAGTACACTATCGAGAAAAATATGATTAATTTTGCATTATTTATGGTTTAGTATATTCTTTATCAGACGTAAATAAGAACGTTTAAGAGACATAAATAATAATAATAAAAAAGGAAAAGGAAAAGATAGCATTTTAAAGAATTTGCTGTTCTATCGCGTTGTATGACTTTCGGTTCCAGAGCTCGTGGGTTCGAGTCCCCTATGGCATGGATGTTCGTAGCCGTTCGGAATTGGCTATAAATAGTAGGTCCCGGTCTCATTACCCCTCGTGTAGCAAAAGAGTAGACCGTAGCGCTCCACAACAAACCTATCACGTGGTATATTTAAAAAACTATATTCAAAATATAAGACGATCAAGGTCATATAATTTTTTTTAAATTTTATTTTCCCCATAAGTTAACAATGGGCGAGAGAAATCCAATATAGAAGGTGCAGACACTGACTTAAAGCCGATTCCAAACGGCTACGAATATTCGTGACAGTAGAGGGATTTGAATCTACGGACTCTAGTACCGTAAGGTAGCATCTTGCATGCTCGAGTTGGTGAGCTGTTGCACTGAATTAAAAAACCGGGTATGAATGCTGCCACTGAGTTGTGATAAATGCACATAAGAACAACATGGAGAGCATGAAGTAAAAACTCATAAAGTGTATGTATTCAATGGAAGTAACATATGTTTGACACTGTTGCTTTTCTTGAAAAATAATAAATAAATACATATAAACAGTTTTTAAATATAGATATCCCCCTATGCCAGAAGTTCCTTAATCTCTTCTGGATCACTGCTCCCTATAGGACCCCTATTTCATAGTAGTTAATTATATCAAATATCAAAATATTAACGTATATTATATGCATTTATCTGCGAATCTATCTATGACGAATCCCATAGGAGAACTTAAATAAAAAGTCCATCAATAGGAAATGCCCTTAAAATCTGTGCACTCTAGTCCAGGAATGGCCAGAGGGCGGTCCATTGTAGAATGCACGAAATTTATAATTGAGAACAATAATGTACTTATTCTGGCAAATAAAGTATTATTCGATTGATTTATTCATTATTTTTATAGACTACTGGCCAATTCCCTTAGCGCCTTTCATTTGCCTCTGAACCCGTTACCGCTCCCATGGAAGGCTTCAGCGACCATTGGAAGGAAGCCTTTTCCTCTCCTGTTGGAAATCTGTGTTCAATTTGAAGTTAAAAGAGTCTTTTTTTTGTAAACTCACAACACAGAACAACTTTAAGAGTAATTAAAGTTTAAATTAGGAAACTCACATACAAACAGCATGCTGAATAAAATTATTTAAGAATGACCAATACAAGTGCGAGAATAAAACCTCATCCCTTTCCAGCCACTGTGTCTATTTTTGCTAAATATATGGCCAAACCGCCTTCTCATGGTCATTTTCTCTTAGTTAGAGTAAAGGTAAATATGGGGGAGAACTTCATGCACCCACTCTAAAACAGGCAGAACTGAAACTACTTCTATGACTTTAAATCAAGGAATTAAACGTCATTTGCAGATGTTTTCATACCCATGGAGTTCTGAGGCCTGCCAAATCTCAGATCTTCTCAAAATTAAACTCAATCCCAAATAATGTGGTTTAACGGGGATCAGAGAGCAGATTCCTTTTTTTTTTTAGAGATGGTGCAGTTACATTTTTAGACAATTAAATGCAAATGAAATTGAGACGTGGAGTTAAGGCTGAAAAAGCAGTTATAATAGTTCCATATTTCTATTGTAGTCTTTAATAATAAACAGTGCTTCCTTTTTAATTAAACTAAATGTAAAAATTAAAGTGGTAATATTTTACTGTCTAATTAAAAAGAAGAGAGGGCGAGAGAACAAAAAAGAACAATAGTTTGAGGGTAATTATTTGCTCATGAAGTAAAAGGGCAAAAATTTAAGAAAGTGTTGAGGGGGTTCAAAAAATGCTTTGTGATAATACAACAAAAGAAACGGATTAAAAGTTTTGCGAAAAATATAACTGAAAACATAAGAAGGCAAAAATCTTTTGAGGAAATTTGATTTGATTATTTACAATTTTCTCGACACGTGTAATCATTTTGACTCAGTTACCTATCTTGGATGTTTAGATAGCCATTTTGCTTTCACGTTAATCTACCTCGGAGTATTTGCAACAATGGCAGCAATTCTGGAAAGCAATGACTGACGCAATATCTACTTAGACAAAGATCATCTTCAAAACTAGTTCAAAACTTTAGAAATAAATGTTTTGGAAACTTTACGAGTGCAAAAGAATTTATAAATGTACTTTTAGTTTTAGTATACTTAAATTTTTTTAAAAAATTTTCAGAGGTTACCAGCATTACTAAAGCATATTTATCGATTAAAATAGTAACTGTTGTTGAGAATATAAGAAAAATTATATTTATTTTATAGCAATAAGATTAACTTCCTTTTAAATGCCTATTAAAGTAGAAATTTATAGAAAACGAAGCGTTAATAATACTCACGTCTATGAAGGAAGCGTTGATGTAGTCCGAGTCTGGGACGCCCGGCAAAGCCTCCAGTACCACGCGGTTGTAATCGTCTGAATGAACAGAGAGACAGAGAAAGAAACGTTAGAAAATCACACTGAAAGTTGCAGTAAATCATTCAATTCTGGTGAGTTATGAATCAATCAACCAACGAAGGATTCGCGACCCATCATTTACTTAGCTATTTCCGAATTGTAGCTTGTTTGGGGCACCTGGGCTTGAGCCGCATCAACAATGGTGAAGGTGAAAATGACTCTGCATGGTGTGCATCATGAAGTATAGAAATATATTATAGGTGAAAATAATTTGACTGAATAGTCTTAAAGTAAAAGGAAAAATAATGATTGGCCCTAAATAGCTGAAATTAAGTAAAAAGAAAGAAAAAAGAGAAAGATTAGTATAGTTTTAGTAACTTATACTAATAATTTAAGTACTAAACAAATGTTTCTGGCGGATGCAAGCATCCAATATTTTTATAAGTTTTATAATTTTTTTTGTAATTTTTATTTAATTTTATAATTTTTTTTGTAATTTTTATTTAATTTTATAATTTTTTTAAAAATTATTTTTAAGATTAAAAGTAGGAAGTTTAACAAAATAGAGGAAAAGGAAAACTTAAGTAGAGAAATTAAGGATAGATGATGATGATAATTTTGAGGGGAAGCAAGAGTCATTGTGGCGTCATCTAGTATCGGCGCGATCGTTAGATAATTAAGTTAAGAGAATTTGGAAGAAAATTTAGAAAAAGAAAATGATTTACGGAAGCATAGCGGCGCGTGGCCGCTTGCGATTTCTCGCTTTGCTATTTAAAATGCCCTGTATCCTTTCCCACAGTTCATTTATAAATGACCATTTTACTGTTCGACGTCTTAACTCTAGAACAATATCTTCTTCTTATCGAGCATTGTTTCAATATCTGAAAGAAAGCTTTTTATAACCCTTTGCCTGTCCTGTACATAGCATATGATATACGTATCTATTCCTTTGTACGCTTGTATATCACGTGATACAAAAATGATAAAAAAAAATAGAAAATGTATAAAAGCTTGTATATGAGATATTATTATCACTTCCAGTGTGGGGGAACTTGCTGTTACAGTATTTGTCACTACTAAGTTGCAGATGTTTATTGGTCATTTTATTATGGGAACACCATATAGACGGCCAAAATTGCTCCTCAAGACGGGACAACACAAGCAAAGTGGGTCTTTTAGGGACCCCGGCTTGGCCTGCCATCTCCAGATCTGTCGAGTGAACTTGGAGGACATAGCGACACGAACCTATTTTACGAGCCCCAGTCACCGTTGTTACATACAGCTTGAGCCTCGAACTCGCAACCCTCCGGTTATGAGATTGATGCATTTGCCGACAAAGCTACCGAGGCTCTTAAACAGTCTTGAAAAAATAGTTCATTGTGTTTCACACAGAATATGCAAACTTATAGAGTATTAGATGTATCATCGTATGTAATGTATAGGACAAGAAAAGGGTTACATTTATTTTAAAGGCAAAAAGGCAATTAATATTTTCTTTTTCGTTTTATATTGCATATTAAAGTTAATTTAAGATTTTGACAGCTTATTATTTTAATTGCAAAACTTCTCCGAGACTCTACGATAATGTTAATGATCTCTTGGTATTCCTATGTGTTTCGGGCTTCATGCTGGTAAAGCTCGAAATATTAAACTGATTATTTAAGTGTTATTTGAATATACAAGAAATAGTTGAGTACGCAACAAATTTATGTGAGCCATTGAAAGCAGAAAGAAGAAGTGCATATCAGATTTCCTATACTTCATCTTTTAAGTGTCCCCATATAAGAAAATAATTATATCGTGTATGTATTTCATACGTCTAACTGAAAAATGTTAACTAAATTTAAAACGCCACACTAAATTCTTTTCCGCTTAAAATACAGTTCATTGCGTATCTTATATGACAAGAGTATAAAGCATTAGATATGTATATCATGTGATGTACAGGACAGCCAAAGGGATAAGGGTTGAGGTACCTTATCAAAATCATTTTTTTTATATTGCTTTATATTGTAAGATGGTGTGGTAAAAATATTTTAAAACACACTCATTTAAGGAAAATTCACATTAGATTTAAACTAAAAGAGTAGACTATGGAAGAAATATAAACTGTCAGATTGTTAGAATGAAGTAAATCAGTAAAACCCATCGTCCAGAATTCGGAGATGACGAGGAAAATTGAAAGAATAATAGAAAAACAAAAATAAAATGTTTTCTTAAGGAGAAAGGTAAGACCTATTGTGGAGAATCTCTTCTCTCATCTCTCTCTCTCTTTTTTTTTGCATTGCTTTTCAAAGTAAATATAGAAATTTGAGTTAGAATACTCGCATTAGACATTAAATTAAACAAATTAATCAAGTTTCTACATGGATAAAATACTTGCAGTTCTACCAGCATTTGGGGTATTTAAATTTACTAATTGACAAGTGTGTTTCATGTTTTATATTTCACTATTTATATTCTGCTCATAATAGATTGTTCAAAATTTGTTTACAGGTAATGAAGTAAGTAAAGTCACACATGCAAACAAAATTTTTTTTTTAAATATTTTGAAATAATTCTTTTCAAGATATTATTATCTTATCAAAATTTTAAGTTTTGTCAGTTATGGTTTAATATTATTTCCTAAAAATTACAGAGCTGAATTAAACTTTTAAGAAATTAAAATGATGAACTGTTACACTCCCTCTGCTAACAATTTGAAAATTTTGAATAATTTTATCTAGAAAATATTACTAAGTTTTGTGATATTTCAAGAAGTATATTTAGAAGGTTACTTAATGTAGCTTAAGTTAATAATTTTCAGATCAAAATAGTTTCTTTTGCGCATGTAACGACATGCGCAAGTTCCTTTAAAATCTTTTATCAATAAACAATGTCATATATTAATAAAAATTTAAATATTTTTACCGTTCAAAAATATTTAAGACAATGAATGATAAAAAAAGCTTTATTCAATATATATTCCCAAATTCAAATTTCCACACCTTATCATTAAAAAGAGATATATTCATAAACATAGCCGCTATTCTCCACATAAGCAAATGAACGAATTCCGAAGCTTGGTAAGATTTTAAGTGCAGAGTGCGGTGGGGCATGTAGCCGGCTGGTGACTTAAATTTCCGAGGACATTGAATGAAAAGAACACTCTATCAAAAGAAAAAAGAGGGATAAAAACTTTTAGAGAATGCTAGGGAATCTCTGCACACAACTTCAAGTAGTGTTTAAAGGGGCACCATGCTATTATTTTTATTTTTATTTTTTTTTTGTATTTGATCAACCCAACCAATACTATTCCCTTGTGTGTTTTGGTGTCAGCTCTTGCTGTTCCGTAGCTAAGATAGATTTTACCCGATATTATACAAATAGTTTCCTAATGCAGCTGACAATGCAAACAGACATCTTTATGCCACACACGGCAGAGAAATTTGTTATTATTATTATTATTATTATTATTTTATTTTTATTTATTTTTTGCGTGGTTTGCGTAAATCGAGGCCAGACCCCAAGGGTTGACCATCGCAGATAACTCAAGAGCTCCAGTCTCATTTGAAGATCACAACTCTTAGGCACTAAAGTTACGTCTTTTCTTTTTTTTTTTTATTATTTAGCCTCATCGGTCAGGGTTTTTTTCGGCTCCTGGAACAATGCGAAGTTCCAGCGATCCCGTTTTCGAGCACGCAGAGTCACGGGGGTTTCGCAGGATGGGCCAAATTTCCGTTGCAATGAATTTTGAGTGATGATCCTGAGGAACAGGGTTACGTTTGTGGCCTCTCTAATTTTCCTGTTTCTCTCTTTTGGCCCCCATCGGTTTCCCGTCTAGTTTGGTGCAACGAGCTAAATTCCCACTCCTGTTTTCTTTCATTCAGCTTGCGTGGTTCGCTCCACCCTCATTAATTCAGGCGTCAGGAGGCCCGACAAGCATCCAGTAGTATTACAAATTCCCTCCTCTTAGCAGCGCCCGTCTTCTGCGTTCGCTCGTGGATTATGCCTGCGGCGCGACGAGAGTGGGTCGGGTACTTCGACGGCCTTAGTGCAAGGTGAGGTACCCCAATACTCGCGATCTGCTCACCGCCGCCGGGATCAGCCTGGAGGGCCTCACGGCCATATGGGCCCGGTTTGGCGCATGATTGTTATTAATTTCGCTTCAAACGAGGAGTACGTGTAGCTTAAGAACGCGAGTAACATAGCTCCCGCTGGGTCCTCGTCATTTAGCATCAGGCACTGAGCAAAAGACCTTCCAGCTTGGTTTACCACTTACAGACGTATTGTTTGAATTTGAAGGACATTACGACCAGGAACCTATTTTACATGCCCCAACCGCCATTAAGGAACACGGTGGAACTTTGGCCACTTCGAGCCTCAAACTCCCAACCCTCCGGTTATGAGCCTTTGCCAACTGAGCTGCCGCGGCTCATTTATACCCTAATGCAGATGTGAAACGGAAAGTGGAGTTAAACTCACAGGGTAGCACCTTCTTGTAACTGTTTTTGAGCTCGTTGGCTTCTTTGCTGGCGTGGCGCGTACTGTGATTTTCTCCTTTCGACGCCATCTGTGAAAGAAAGAGCAACAAGATAAGCATACCAATTCCAATATATATATAGAAAAAATAATAATAGCAAAATTGAGTTCAATGTGAGATGAATGTGGAAAAAATTTAGAAATAGAAAATAGCTTATTGTTGCACTATGTCCCATTTTATAGATCGAAGCTGTCAAGAAGATTGTTTTGTGAGGGGACTGGGACAATAGCCAAAAGTTTGCATGCAAATAAATGCATTGGCAATTCAATAAAAAATTATTAATGGAAAGCTTTAGTGTGATTACTGCTTTTAACAAACAAATGGGTTTGACATTTTCCTCATTCTATCAATTAAGGGAGATTTGAATACATTGCAAGTCTGATGCCAAAATGGGCTGAAAAATAGAATGGATTATTTTTTAATAGAACATAATTATTTCGAACTATGTAAAAGAATAAAATTTTAGAACTATAATTTTATCTTTTAGAGGATTTGTAGCTTGAAAATCTCTTTATGTCTTAAATAAAGGCTTAATGTAAATAATACGCATCAGAATGATAACAGTTTGAGTTCAAATTTTATGGTAATTTTTTTGAATAGCATGGCCAGACTGGGGCTTACTACTTTAAATCAATTACAAACAGCTACTTACATCTATGACAGTAGCGAATTTCAAACCAGTGGACTCACGCAGCGCCCTATCCATACTGACAACAATTTATAGGTATATTTTGATACTTTTGTTCATTTGTTTAAATGAATAGTCGTTACAATAAAATAAATACATGATTTATATATATATATATATATATATATATATATATATATATATATATATATATATATATATATATATATATATATATAAACCTACTTAATTTAATGAATATTTTAAGAATAAATTATTAGAAGCATTTCGTTTAATTTTATTTATCCACATATAGTCTGAGGTCATAACCAAAATATTCTAGAATATTGGGACAAATAGTCCCAGTTGACAATAAAATTGGGTTATAGTGTCGGGAAAATATTTAGCGAGAGAAATTTTCAAAAAATGGGAAAAATTTAAAACTTTAAACTCATACTACACTTCTTTTAGCATCTGAGTATTAAATTAAACTAATTTTTAATTAACGGAAAGTTTTAAGGTTCATATTTTCAAAGCAAAAAATACCAGACACCAGAAAAAGCAGGAAAAGGAAAGGTTGAGTAGACAAGCAAATATATCAGAAAATAAACGTATTAGAGCAGTTTTGTCTGGTAATATGTCTGGTTTTAATGTTTTTCTACCCAATCAATTGCTTAGTTCTATAAAAAGGTCAGCGAGAGCGGGTGATATTACAGCTTAAATTCTAAATTACGTTAATTACGAAATGTACCCATAATTGCTTGTTATGTCATTCAAACAGTTTATGTTTGAATATTAATTACTTATATCCTAAATTGATACAACGCAAGTACTTTTCTTTTGCTTAGCAGAGCTAATAATTTCTCTTACAAATAATGGGAACAGTCATTAAGGTGTTTACTTTTGAGGTGGAATCAGTTAGCCAGCTTAACTGTCACTTGATATCCGTATTTTCGTAACCAATATTATCGAGGATTTTTGCTTCACTTGAAATAACGCTCAACAAGGAATAGTACTTTGTGGAGTTATTTCATGATAGGTACTTTAAACAGACAATTCTGTAAGAAGATAATGGCTGCTTTGAAAAAGTTAGCAAAATAGAAACATTTGTTTCGAGTTATTTCAGAATCACTCCATTTGGCACCCTTTCAAATCGTCATTAAAAAATTTCACTGTCCAATCTGCAAAATTTACACGTAAAAGACCCTCATTATCACAGGGTCGTCTCAATAAAGAAGTTCATTTAGAACTTGCAAAATGAAAACACTTTATTTTCTTAGCGCACAGGATTTTTCTCAAGCCCATTTTCCTGTAAAAATGCTATTTCCGTCAGTACTGCTTTCTAAGAAACGTCGGGAACGAAGCGAGAAAAAATTTATGGGAGATACTTTATTTATTTATTTTCTACGCAGATATAACGCAAAAACTCGCGGGTCTAGCGAGGATGAGGTTAGAAGTGATGTCAGAAAATATCAGAAAAATAGGTGTAATCCATCACAAAATTTTATGTATAGGGATCTTTTTATTCTATAACTATATTTGTACACATTCGATAAAACAGTAAAATGCAATAGTACACTTGAGTATAAGTAATTTAACAAAAATATCTCACTTGTTTAGTAATTTTAAAGCGTGAACAAGTTGTTGCTACTCATCTACCTGGTGTAGGAAATCCTACACTAGGTCCAATAGACTCCTTCGCAGTATGCGATTGGTCTTTGGCTAAGAATAATATGCAACTTCACTTTGAGTGAGGAACCCCAAGGACTAAAGACCGACTTAATTCTTTGTAATTTAGAAACAGAGACCAATCAGAAGACTCCTGGTCTTGGAGCTGCTACCTCCAGAGGTATCGTTTGATAACTTGGAGGACATTGCGATCATGAACTTTTTTACGTGCTTCAAACTCTCACTGCTGGCATGAATGTTTGTAGCCGTTTTAGAAATCGGCTTTAACCCCTTGAGGACCAGCACGTAAATGCTATACGAGTCGACCGTTGTGAAAACCGTTGCCGTTTACGTCATCTAGTAATTAAATCTAGCATTGTAAAATTAAAATAAAACTTTCTGATCTCCTATTACGCATGCGTGGCGCTGTTCTCTCAATAATAACCGGAGATCATAGCGTGGAGGATAAGAGTGGACTGATAAGAGTGAAATCGCTGCGTCGCGTATGCGAGACGTTGGTCGCTAAGGACTTAAGAGGCCGCTGGACGCTGAAAAAAAATTGCAAGCGGTGGGAGGGTACTAGTTGAGAATTTCTGTCCAATCAGAAAACTTTACATACTCACTCCCCTTTATTTATTACTTTTTAAAAATTCCTATTTCCCCCATTGCATCCTGAAGTGCGATAGATCTGTATTTAGAACACCCCCTGTAAAACAAGTTTTCAAGAGAGTAGAAACGTTGCCTGCAGGAAAAGAGGCCACCCCTTTTATTCTATAAGAGAATGAAGACAACAGAAGTAAGCAATGTATGTATGTTTTCGTCTGTGAATGGTCACAGAATAAGAGAAATAGTGAGGGCAAGTGCTTTTACTATGCTACAACTTTACTGGGCACTCTAGAAATCGTTTACTTCAAATACATTTCCAGGTATAGGAAATGTGGTTGAAAATTTATAATCGTGCAATTTCTATGTAAAAAAATGCTTTGAAACCTCTAAAAAGGGATAAACTGTAAAAAAAATAATAGCACACAAAACGGTAAATAAATATTACGCCGAAATCTTAGTTCTTTGTTTAAGGTAGCCCAAGCAAGCAAATTCATAATCTAAAGAAATAACCAGACAGCCCCCAAAACAGTTTTTTAGTAGGAGAATCACACATCAGTTGCTTATAAAGTGGAGAAAGTAGGTTTGTATATATATATAAACGTTGTCGTTGTCATTGTCGTAAACTTGATATCAGAAGCATCAAAGCTCACCGAATTATAAATATTAATGCACTTTTTATGATACTTATCGTGGGAAATGCGGTAGGTCCCGCTCTGAATAGCCCTCGTGTAGCAAACAGTAAACAGTAGCTCTACCAGCCAACCAATCTTATAGGTGGTTAGGCCCTTTAATGATAAATAATTAATGTTCATGCAAAGGTGAAAAACATTTATTTCAGTTTACATATCGCCTATTGATCAATCATATTCTGTATCTGGGGCTTCGTGCTTCGTCACAGTGGCCTTGGGTTCGATGTATTTGTGTTGTCTACTTGTAATTTTAATTGCTGTTTGGTGAAAAAACCCACGATGTTATACCGGCGAATGCTGAAATAAGGTTTCCTTGTACAGGAGGAGGTGGTCTAGAAGGGGTTAGAAACCTCTGGTGTAGAGGAAAAGAAAACGAAGAAAAATATAATTTAAAATAATTCAAAATATGAAAAAAATTTTGCTTTTTTCTTAATTTCTTCATTTTTTCTTAACCATGGGCCTATTAAAGAAGGGAAATAGTGTTTTACGTATTCTAAATTGGGTAATTTGAAATATTTTGCATTTTGCTTGAAATTAGAATAAACTAAGTTCGACTAGACACTTCTAATAATTTAATACATTTTAAAGTAAATCTATTTTTTAAAAGTAAAAGTTATTTTTCTATAATCCTTGGTCCCCTTAACCGCAAGTTGGACCTCACTGAATGAGGTCGCTCAGATATTGAAATTTTTGACCCTGAAATCAACGGAAATGGCCGAGTGTCAAGGTTGCATCGGAACGCCTGGATTCGGACCAAAATTATCATATCCGATATCGGATCCAGTTAATTGAGGCATACCATCTTCTCCCTCTCTATATATTTTCTGTCTGGACTTACTCCAGATCAGAATGTAGATGCCAAAGATTCGATTTCATCCCGAGCTTCTTTCGTGGTCATAGATTACAGAGAAATACTGCCAAAATGTTATTTTTCTTTTCAATTTTACATTTGTGATTAATAATCATGATACGACTAGATTCCTGCAAATCCATTAAGGGTAAGAGTTCCATGACGATACTAGTGATTACGATATTTGGATGTAAGACAAATAAACTACTTGAATCCAAATGCTTTTTTCGCACAAGAAATTTTTAAAACTGTAAAAGAAGAAGAAAAGCCAACATCGTTTAAATCATCTTATATATTAAAATCTGGTTGTAACTTCATTTTTATGTATAAAACACTAATATCCCAAATAGTATTAGGTAAACGATGTACTTATATACAGCAGAAAAATTCACTTAAGTAATTGAACGGTTGTATAACACAGTTATGGAATATCTTATGAAAGTTGAGCCTATATGTTGGAGATAAAGAAAATTGAATTCTTTATTAATGACTAAAACTCTATTCTGTGTTCTCAAGTACTTCAAAAAAGGAACCTATGTTCTATACACCGAAAAAATGAAGCGTAATATCGGTTATGGAATAAAAAAAAAATCCTTTGTATTTTAAGCACGCCAAGAAAACATTTATAAGACACGAAATTTAAGGAAATCTATTTCAAAGAAATGTTTACATTAAAGACATTAAAAGCATATATATCCATAACATAAAGAAGTTTGACCTATGTAGTAGAGAAATTTTGGGAATTTAGCCCCCTTATACTGTGGTTGCCGAACTACAAAACGAATGTACATATAGCAGGGTCTGGATATTAATAAACTATTTTATTCATCAATAATCTGCAGCATGCGAGATTTATTCAACATTTTTATTAATACGTTTACCTTTAATAGCGGTTCTAAAACTTTTTTTGAGAAACATGTATAACCCAGACCGAAGGCTGAGTACGAAGAAGCTAGTTTTATATCAACGTAGTAGGAAAAAGTGCAGTAAAGGGAACTATTACATTTATATATATTATTAGTAAACGAATATTTTTCACTTCTGAAGGATAATAAAAACATCCAAGCGTAAAATGCAAAGCCAGCGTAAGTATTGTATAAATAACAAAAGGAAGACGTAGTAAAATGTAGGAAGTAATTGTTTCACTGCTTCGAATGAGCAGCACTCTTGGTGTGAGAGAATTCAGTGGGTTTAAAAAGCAGACTGAGCGGGGAGATAGAAAGTGAATGACTGAAATAACGAAGTGGCAAACCTAAAGAAAACATCTATTGGACCTCCAAGACATATAACAAGCTTGAAATAAGACTAGGGAAACGACAAACAAGAATATGTAACAGGCAAGTAGTAGCATCTTGCGAATGTCTGCTGTCAACTTAATTTTTCTTATTAGTGCCATACTTGCGTTGGTTTTTAATTTTACGTTACATTATGGCAGAAAGGTTTAACGTTCTTGTTCTTGAAAAAATATCCAAATTAGATCTGTAATTATAGGAATAAGATCGGGTCGTAACTGGTGTTTGAAGTCACAGAAGCAGACATACTGAACACTGTGATAGAAAAAAAAATTGAACTGATGAAAAGCCTTATTACATGTCATCCTGAACCAAAATAAAAGGGTTAAAAATATTTAGCTATTACGCGGGAGTTCAGAGCATTCTTCATCGGAAAAAGGAATCCTATGCTGTTTCAATGCGTACAAGTAGACGTGTGATAAAGAACACTTAAGCAATAAATAAGCAGCTTTTCAACCTAACGACCATTCTCACTAGCATGCAAAATATTGGATGCTCATAAATTGACAAATTACCTACATAGCATTATTTCGTCAAGCATGATTCTCCTCCATTAGTAACAGCTCTTTAAGTGCCTGTTTCTTTCCCGAAAAAAACATTTTTCAATGCGCTTTCTTGTGTCGACAAAGTGGTGTTGAATTTAAAAACTCTTATACGTGGAATTAATTTCTAAATGTTAGTTTTTTTATATTTTTAAAAGATTGTTTTTAAAGTAGGGAAATTTTATGTTAATAAATCTATGATTTAAACTTACTGCCGGGAAAACTAATTGTAACCGCAATAGACAGAATCAGTGGAGAAAAATCAGTAGACCAATAAAAAAAATCAGCAGAAAAATCAGTAGAGAATGTTGCTACTCACCATCACTTTCCAATTGTAAACAGCAGGGGTGGCCAAGCTCCTTCATAGACCGAGCCATTTTTCAAAATTTGAAATCTTTCGTGAGCCGCAGTTAAATACGTATTTAAAAGGTATGCAAAATATGTATTAAAATTTTTTTTTACAGAAATTATATTTAACGAATGTCATTTGGAAGTTCTTCGTCCTTTAATTTTTCAGGGAATCTTTTTTAAATTATCGATGATTTTTTGCATTGGTGCGAATGTAATTTACAATGTGTTACACTGTTTTCATAACATCAGGATATTTTAAATATTTTTTTGTAACGAGATGTTCTCGGTGAATTATGCAGTGAATCGGTAGGAATTTGAGAATCATCTCTTAAAAGGATAATAAGACTGATTTTTTTACCCAGCATTGCCTGAGCTCCATCAGTTGTAATATTTTTTTTAAATATAATAAAACAATGAAAAGGGGACTTGGGTACATTTATCGAGATCCACAAATAATCCTTTAAAGATCTCATGTGGCTCGCGAGCCGCAGGTTGGCCACCCCTGGTATATAGTTATTTACATTAACTTATTTTAAATGTTAGATTTTTAATAAACTTGCAGTGAGCTAATAAAAGCAGATTAACCCTGCAAAAAGATCAGTTAATAAATAAGTTAGGTGCAACATATGTTAAAATGTGTCTGTAGCAATTGGTGATTTAGGATGAAATTTTTGAAGGCAGAACAGTTGAATTGATGGATTCTACAGGAAACTTATTTAATAAACCCAAACGGACAAGTTGATAAGTGGCACGTTAAGATACAGTGTACGGGGGTGAGTGACATAAAACTAAAAGGTCAAGACCTGTGGCCACCTGCAACTTAAAGGGGTTCCTATGGGAAATTAATACTGGATCCTGGGATACATATGGAAGAGATCCATATTGCTCTTAGTAAGCAAATAGTAAAAGGATTACATCCCCAAATATATTACTATGGGTAAATCAAAATGGTTCTAATAAATGACTAAATGACAAATAAATGAAATAAAGGGAGATTTAAGAGACAGGTAGAGAGATAAAGGAGAATAAATTAGAATGTAAATATAGTTAATTAAAATTGCCTTTATTATAAAAATTTAGTCATCCTTTATGGCCAGTTAAAACAACCTGGGTTAGAACTATAGGTAGATCTATGTTATGTTTACATCTTGTAAACCACATGTACGCTGTAGTAAAACTATTTCTATTAAAAAATGAAATAATCATTTTCTTTTATATAACTTTCTGGGTAAAGTTTCATGAAATACTGCTTGAAGAACTAACCACAAAGATTTTTAAATTTTGTTATTTAAATAATTTAAGATTTATAAATTAGATATTATATTTTGGGCCCGGAATATCAGGGGGCCCATGATCATGCCCAGTTAACCCGTGTTTTAATCAAGCTATAAAGAGAAATGTTGAATAAAAACCTGCAGCGGAGAGATTTCGAGAAACTTCAACGGCCCAAGGAAAGCATTACACCGGCTGAGAATAGTTCCCCTCTGTAGCAACGTGTAGAGAAATAAGGAAGAGCATTCCCTTTCGAGATGGTTGTAGCTTAGCGTTTTCTCATTGCAACGAAAAGTTACATTCTACATCTGTGAACATTGGTATTACTTTTTCACCTACACCACGATCACTGAATGAGATCAGTATCGGAGCTGTCAAGAACAAGAAGTTTAACTCCAACAAATAGTTGAACCCGTTGGTTTGGAGGGATCTAACTATTCATTCAGAAGCTTACCGCTCGTTTTAGAGGCGCTTTAATTATTATTTTTTAGTTAGTCGATGTCTGAGAACTGAAGACCAAGACCGCTTTTTTGTTCTCGTCTCAAAGGACGCTGGATCCCCAAGACAAAAAATTAAAAAAAGCTATTAAAAAAAAGATTGACTGCTGCCTTTGAGCGAATCTCCTGAACAACAAATAAATGTTTTCATTGTATTTTATAGGCATTTATATAAACTAATATTTTAATCAAGATAATTTGGTGCGTTTAACAATGTGTTCAAAATTTTCTCTGTCTCAATTCCAAATGAACGTTATAACTCATCTAAGTCGTTCATCCAGAAAGTTGTACTGTTTTGAAGGATCTTAAAAGGGCTAAATTTAGATAATTTGCACCTTAGAAAAAAAACTGAGAGCTTAATCTGAAAATAGTTATGTCCAGAATACGGCAATCCACGGGTAAAATTTTTTTCTTACAATTAAAAAAGATTTTATGAGCCAAATACTCTTAAAAATATTTATGACCAGTATTGGAAAGTCATTATACTTTTTTTAATAATTATATATAAATAATTATTGTTATATAATAACAATTATTATATAACAATAATAATTTTGATTGACCGCAGCCTTTGAGCGAATCTCCTGCATAACAAATAAATTTTTTCATTGTATTTTATAGGCATTTATATAAACTAATATTTTAATCAAGGTAATTTGGTGCGTTTAATAATGTGTTCAAAATTTTCTCTGTCTAAATTCCAAATGAACGATATACCTCATCTAAGATGTTCATCCAGAAAGGTGTACTGTTTTGAAGCATTTTAAAAGGGCTAAATTTACATAATTTGCACTTTAGAAAAAAAAACTGAGCTCGAAATCTGAAAATAGTTATGTCCAGAATACGGCAATCCACCGGTTAGCGCACTAAATTTTTTTCTTACAATTAAAAAAGATTTTATGAGCCAAATGCTCTTAAAAATATTTATGACCAGTATTGGAAAGTTATTATACTTTTTTTTTTAATGTTAGAGAATTTGGTTGATTTTTTTTTTCTTTTTTGTGCAATATTGCATGTTTTATGACCAACTTCCGACAATTCTTTGAAAGCCGAACAAAACGGTTTTTAATGCAGCCAAACCTTTGAAAGAGAATATCCGGTAATTCCCTCCAGCTTTCCCACTTTTCCATCCTCTATTGTGTACTTTGGATTCGAAACTATAAAAATTCCTTCCTTTCTATAAAGAGAATGGTTTAAAGAACCATTTTATTTCGTGTTGTGTAGCGGGAAATGGCGGTATCTTAAAAAAAAAAAATCAGTTACAACCATTATTCTCGCCACTGAGATTATGCGACATTGGCGTCTAACAGTAAAAGGATGTGAGAAAAATCAGTATACGTGTTTTGCGCACAGCAGTATACGTTTTTCACACACCAGAAGCGAAAAGGGCCAACTAAAACAAACGCTGTAAAGGTTAAGGAATAAGAAATATTAACTGATAAAAAACACATACTAAAGTAAGTGAAGTGCGGGCTTATTTTCAAGTTCAGCCTGTTTAAACACGATAATATTTATAGTTTTGTTTAGAACTTACGCACAGTCATCTTTTCTGGCAACGTGAAAACCAAACTAAAATGTCGTCACCATCCAATTTTCAAGGGCTTCCGCTGACTGCTTGTCTTCAGATTCAAATGTTAGAAGTTAAAAAAAAACGAATCTTGTTTTTACGCGAAAGGGACAGCTCTGAAATGAATACCACAATTTGAAAGTCAGATAACGCCCCCGTCTTTACTTTGTCTTAGGCAATTTCGTTAAGATAAAACACGTTATTTTGAATTGCAAATAATTACTTGCACGCCAGATTTTGTTCGCCATATCTGTTCAGACTCTGCCAGAAATGTAAAGCCTCAAAACGATATACTCTTATCATTCGATCAATACAATTCATCTCCATCTACTACGTATGTACTACGAGGCAATTAAAACATTTTGAAAACAATAAAATAGATGTGTGCTCAAAGATCGTGGTTGTTTCACACCGAAAAGGAATAATCTCTGGGAAAATATAATTTAGTATTACAGACAGATTTGACAGGATTGTGAGAAATTCTCGCAAAAAAAAACAAATGTCACGCCGTGGTCTTTCGCTCCATTTCCCGAAAGTGTTGTACGTAGGCGACGTCAGAAACAGTGTTCAACCTTTATCCGTGGCACAGAAAACCGATTCAAAAGTGTAAATTTGAAATTTAAAAATTAAAAAAAAAATTCCTCAATTCCCCCCCATGGTGTGTGGGCTCTGCTGCCACCACTGGCTTTTTCTGTGTTCCCCACGTCTCTTTTCTACCACGCCGTCTCCTTAAATGGCGTTATCCCGGTTTCCAGGGCAACTTCCTCCTCACGTCTCCATGGCAACTGGTAGAGGTGCGCGCTCCGAGGGACGATCGCTCCGACAACGTGGTGTCCGGCAGCTGGCCCGCGATTGGGCCTAACTGATAGAACTTGGAACAAGTATACCAATTGAGCCTTGTAACTATCTACAAGCGCTGTCCAGCGACTAAGTCTAATTTCACGGACCTTCACTGTAAAAAGACTTTTCTCTCTCTCTCTGCCGTTTGGGAGAAGTGGAATGCACTGTTACGTTTCCTTACATGCTCACTCTTTGTCCATGTAAGCTGTGTTCAAACCTTTCGGAGTGGAGGCGCATTTAAAAATTTAGATATAATTATAGGCGCACTGTATGCAAATGTCTGAGAAATACGTTATATTAAAGCTAAGCATTAAAAAAAAATGCAAAAAAAAAAAAAAAAAAAGAAAGAAAGAAATATACTATAAAAAAAGTTCTAAGATACGTGGAATTATTCCCTATTTTGGATGCTCGTTTTAAATATAGATAATCTTCGTTTTCGGTCTAAGTGAGACCGAAGCTTAACTTCTTTGTTCATGACTTTGATCTCTTAAGCTAATTAACACACATCCTGAACGTGTTGAAAAAGTAACAGAATCAGTTTACGAATGCTTTTCCCGATGACAAATACGCGGATTTTTCGTGTATTAGTGGAATATTTTTTATCCGATTACATGTTTCCACCAATATTAGTCTGAACCATAATAAATCAGTTGAAAACTTTTCGCTATCATACGAGAATGTATGCATTCTACTTGAGGAAAAGGAATCGTAAAGCAAATATGTTGTTTTTCCAACGTGTACAGACTGATAAGGCCTTTACTAGCATTTATTTTTTTTTCTCATTTCCAGAAACTTTTTCCTTTCACTTTTATTTTCTCTCTTCGTGGAAGTCTTCAATTATCCCTTTTAGTTTTGAGAAATCTAACCATTTTTTTAGGGAGTATTTACTGAAATAAGTAGTAGGCACATAACGTGCAATACTTCATATATAAATAATCCAAGGAACAAGATCCCACCAGCTACAATGTCTAACATGTACATAAACTGATTGTCAGATCAATGCTTTTTAGATACAGTAAAAAGGCAACGACATAACTGTACTCAACAGGATAAGAGCTGCAAAAATCTCGTTTTTATGCATGTAGCAAAACCAAAACAGGGATGGGCCAACTATGTCCCGCCGGAAGGTTTTATCCGACCCGCGGATAGAATTTTAAGTTGCCGATCCGAGGCAAATTAAAAGAAATATATATTTATACATTATATATTCATCCCCTTTTCCACTTTGCTTAAACATTATATTCCAAATTTATTATCTCAGGTCCAGAAGATCAGCGGTATATTTGCTTCTTATATGTGTACAAGTGTTTTCAACTTTGAACCTTAGAAAGAATAATTTCAGAAGTAGACTGACAGATGAGCTTTTAGCGTCGTTCCTTAAAATCAGTACATCTCACTTCGAACCTCAGTATAATGAACTTTTAAAAATGATATCGCAATTTCATTCACCTTATTAATGTATTTAAACCGTCAGGTACTTTATATTGCTTTTTAAATTTTAGAAAAATTTATCTATTTTTTTTTTCAATTTTTAGCCCGTTACCGAAAAAGTTTGTTCATCCCTAGACCAGAACATAGTTTCTCTTTGCAAGAAAATCTGCTGTTAACTAGCTTAATAATGGTCTGAAAAAGAAAGAGTGATACAGCTGTAATGAAGTGTTATAATAGAGTAACTTTATCTATTTTAATATCTGGTTACATATTGCTCTGGAGTGCTACAGAGCAAAATCGTTTAAGGCACACTGGTTTACATTTTGAGAACTATTGGCGTAGGTTAGGCAGACCGTGGCTCGCGAGCTGCATCCGAATCTTCAGATCTCAGTCTTTAAGTATTGTATCAATATCGCACATACAAATAAATTGCTCTGATACTTTCAGAATCTCGTTTCATGGACAATTCGGTACTTCTATCTCGAAAGTTTGTCAACCTTCTTCTGAAGAGACACAACAGTGGATATTAGAAAAAATAATGAAACGTGAATGGCTAACAGCATGCCACTTCGACACCACCCGTATATCATCTATTATATAATAATAGCCTTAGTTATCTGTCCGTCTGTCCTCGAATTTATGAAGTGATTGGACCTGGAATGGACAGAAGCATCCATATTGGATTCTTGATGAGTTAGGGTTAGCAAAATTCAAAGCAAGTAAAACTTTCGAAATCCACCCCTTCCCCCATTTTCGAACGTTTAATGCCATCATTCAAGCCCTATTTTTCCTGGTTAAGAGCAGGAGATTAAATTTATCACATAATAAATAGGTTAAAAAACATTTTTTCTTGCATTACGACGTTATTTCTTTAACCATCTCATTTAATCATTTTTTATTTTAAATTATTTAAATACCGTCTGCATTATTTTCATGCGTTTTACCACTGAACTTAGATATGACATCAATAATTTTCTTTTATATTTGGCTTAAATAATAGATTGGGTGCATGTGTGATAGTTTTAAATTTAATCATCGATTATTTTTTGTTGCATTGAAAATTTTATCACCGATATTAACAACAAATTCTTTCCATAAAAGTCCAGAATTCTATTTCCCGGACTAATAAATATCTAGCGTTTAAGTTATATATCTTTGAATATTAAAAAGTTTGTTCGTTTGTGTGTTTGTTTTTTATACATAACCACATGGTTCGACTAAATGAATTCAACGTGATTCTAAACTGCATTCACAGTATCTGGAGACTTTAGAGGAGTATGAAAATAAACAAATTATTGAGAATGTACCAGATAATTCTCAGCCAAAAAACAAACCATTTTTTTACCTGCCTCATAGGGTACTTTACAATTCTAGAAAATTAAAAATTTTACTGATCCCGTCATATGACGGGCTATATACTAGCATCAAATAATCAAGTCCTTATTTTATTTCTACATTGGTCTAATAGTTCGGATATTCTTGACTTCTCCTTCAGTAGTTTTTATCAAATGAATGTCTACGTTCATAGACATTGAAGCTCAAATTTATATTTTTAAGCCGCTCAAACTTAATGGCAGTCTTTACTAGATTAAATTTTTTAGTGTGTTCATGTAACATAAAACATTTAAAACGCTAAATTCGCATTAATATAGAAATAAATCTGGGAATAAATTTTCCCCTATATCAATGATTTTCAAATTTTAAAGACTCACGTCACCCTTATAACTGTACAGTCCTTTGGCAGATCCCTATATCTTTCTCCAAACGTATAAGATGTAAAATTGATATTAGTTGCATTGTATAAATACTGGTAGTAGTAATGAAAATACAGAAACGTAATTCAGTTGAATTTGAAATTTGTGTGATGTTATTTTATTTATCTAAATAAATAATAGTATAAGCTTGTGCTACTGGTGATATTAATTCTCGAACATTCAGGCCAACAATAGATTTGAAATCAAATTTGAATTCAAACACCAGCACCCTAACTACTAAATCATCATTAGACGAAGGAATAATGACGACTGCCGCTCATATTTAAGTATTCAACAAAAACAAGAATGTTATAAGAAGAACTTTATAAGCAAAATTATCAGCCGGAATTTAGAAGATATCGGAAAAACTCCTTTTTTATTAATCCAATCACTGATGAAATGATTCTGACCACTGATCGTTGTTACAGTTAGATTTACGAGCTTGTATTGTAGGGACGTCGAAATGATTGAGGAAAAACCAATAACACGCAAGGAGCACAAGAGAAGAACAAGAGAAGAACAATGCAATTCATGGAAGTTTGTGTCCATTACTGAAAATCCGCCGAACAATGGCCGATTGGTTAGGGTGCTGGCCTTCGGTACCGGAGTTCGTGGGTTCGAATCCCACAGTGGCATAGATGTTCGTAACCGTTCGGAATCGGCTTTAAGCTGTAGGTCCCGGTCTCATTAGCCCTTGTATTGCAAAAAGTAGACCGTAGCACTCCAAACCAAAATTACTGAAATTCCACACATGTCGGCTACTAATATGAACAGAATTGGGAGCAGTTGTCTTAAGTCAAAAGATTTTAACCTTTTTTCAAACTGAAATTCAAGATTTTTGAGTTTTTCGAAATGTGACTCAAAGGGATATGATCTCGTGTTGCAAAAAGTAGACTGTAGTGCTCCAAAACCAAACCAAACCAAAGGGATATGACCTCTTCCTCAGCTTCAAGATACTCAGTCTATTGTATTTGTTTATTTCAAGCGCTGCTATGAAGCCACTGAAACAAGAAAACTAATTAGACCGGAACTTACTTTATTCTATAGAAAAACATTTATTTGTTCTGAATACCATACAATTAACCAAACTGCACGTATCTGAAAGGAAGCTTTTTATAATCTATCGTATCTTAAAAAGTTAAATTGTTTTGAGATTTTTTAGAACAGTAAGTCATGTCAGGATGAAACAGTGATATACATTTATGAAAAATGTATTATTTTATAGAAAATTCGGGGAAATTAGTCGATTGGGATTTTTTATTAAATGCTGCATAAAATATCATATATCTGTATCTCCACTGACATTAAAACTATACATACTACACCATTAGTATCATGCACTTAATATTTACCTTCAAAACAAATTTCTGAAAAGGAGTAATATCAGTGGTAAAAAACACAAAAATTCAAAAGATTTCAATTAAATTTCTGAATACGCTCTTTGGAAGCATAAGTGCAAGTACGAAGGAATTAAAAAATTACTTAACTTTGTCTTTAAAATTAACTTTGACTTCTAGAATAAATCAGGAAGTACATTTGACTTAAAAATTTTACTTTCAGATTTTACTTTAAGTAATGCATGCGCGGCAATAGACAAGAACTGAAATGAAAATTTAAGAAAGAATATTTTTCAAGGGATCGATACTATATTACTAAAACATCCTTATATCACCATGATATCAATATCCTCCTACAAAAACTAACCTTAGTTAGAACATATATAAAGACTGCAATGTTATTCAGAAATTTGGTTAGGAGTGCTAATGTCAATTCTTTGCTAATTGACAGCTAATTGGCCTAAAACTGCTCCGAACAGTAAGAAACACCAACGCCAGTAGCTGAATTCGAACATACCGACTCCAGTGCCAAACCATACCCCTATAATCACCCAATAAGTTTCTAGTCGAAAATTGAGGTTTTGCCGAATATATGAAACACTACTAGAATTGCATATCCGACCCATCTAGAACTATAGTGTGATTAATAAGAAAGCAATACTCTAGATTTTCTTTCTTTTTATGTTCGTATGTCTTTGGTGGAACGACATGGAGTTTCACAGACTGAATTTTTCATCTACAAAGTAAAACCAAAGAAAGATTCGAAAGTCCGCCAAATTATTTTTTTACTCTTTAATTCGGGGTCCTCCTTTTATGCTAAAGAAAGCTGTTTCCCCGCTCTCCTTCCTTTTTGTATTGAGTCTGTTTTTGGAATATACCCGGATAAAAAAGAAAGACTCCAAAGAGGGATAAAACTATTTTTGGATCGGTCAAACCGCAAATCGATGGGATGCGGGGCCCGCGACCCCGAAAGAGGAAGAGTGAGGAGAATGGGATTTTTAGGGCAGCTCCGACTGATAAAAGTAGCATTAAGATTGACTTGCTATTGATAAGGCGGAGTAATAGATTTTCTTTTCATTGCATCATTGGACACCAGCATATTATGTGGCATTCCATAGTCGCGAGGATAAAGAAAAATTTGGAATTCTACAAAGTAAAGAGGAATAAGGGTTCAAACATTCGTAAACTTCTCCCATACTCACTTTCGTCCTTAAATTTCAAAGATCCCTATCCATTAAGCCAGCATCCTGCCTATGACTCAGAAGAATCTTAAAGATTCAAAATCCTCCCTGTGGTGAGGCGATTTAGATCAGTTATACAATTGATTCATTCATACAAGAAGTAAAATGCTCAGGATCTAAATCTGACCTCATCACATCTTTGTAAAAAGACAGAGGACCATAAAATTATATTCTACGGATATTGTTGTCTTGTACGGTGGTCTCGGGCGGGGTTCTGATCCCAGTCCCAGATTAGAATCCCGTCTCCGTACTTGACATTAAATAAGAATGTACCTTTGTGGAGTTATTTATGAGTCCCTAAGGGACAGTGCCCAATTAGAAGGGATAAGGTTTTCCACGTTGGCGGTCTCAAGGCGGGGTTTAAGCAGACCAATTAGATTCTTACAACTATCCCGATTGGACGATAAGAAGGAAGAGGGGACAAGGATGAAAATAAGAAAAAAAAAAAGAAGAAGAAGAAGAAGAGAAGAGGTTCGGGAGTCGAGTAGACTAGACAAGTCCGACTGAAGGTGGTCGGAAGTTCGAGGGAAGGTGTTCGGTAGTCCAGACGAGGAGAGAAGTCCGACGGAACGTGTTCGAGAGTCCAGTCAAGTCCGACGGGAAGTGTTCCTGTATCAAATAGCATGGCCGTACCCCAAACACTTAGGAGGAAGCCCCTGACCAGACCGACGGAAGATCTATAGATACCCAATCCTGATCAGCCATAGATACCCATCAACCAGCAGTGTTCCAGGCACACCATTTTAACTCCCCAAAGGTACTCCATATAACATACATTTTGAAATTGAGATTAGGTCCTCTCTCTTATATTTACATAATTACTTAAGCATTGAAAAATTATTGTCAGAACTAATTTAGAACATGTTGATAAAGCATATTTTACGAAAATTAGAATCAGTTTGTGTGTACATAGATGTTTATATATTATAATAAATTTACTTTTTTTATATTAAGCTAGTGTCAGATGCTTTTTAATTTAGCTTTTAGTTTATTCTCATATCTTGTGTCTGTAGTTTCTCAGAACCTGTGGTTAAATTTAGTACTAAAATACTTTTACACAACGCAATCAAAATAAAATTCCACTATACATTTGATCACAGGTTAATACTCAAATAAAAACGAGGACTACACGACACCCCCTTAAAAGTCTAACGATGGCTAAAGGACCAGAGTTCGTGGGTGCAATAGATGTTCGTAGCCCTGCGGAATCGGCTTTAAGCAGTAGAGCCCTGTCTCATAATTCGTTATAAAGCAAGACAGTAAACCGCTGCGTTCTCAACTAGCCTACCCCACAAAAACCAAGGGAAATATTTTCAACTATCTAAACCTGCTTCAGAATAGAGTTAAAAAAAGTTTTAACTTTCAGCCTTTGATGAGTTTAAATAAAGTATGAAATTTTCTAGAAAATAAGTAAAAGTGATTAACGTTGAAAATTATCCCTTATAAAATAGTACTGATTAAAAAATAATGACCTAGAAAAAATTTATGCTCACACCAAAATTAAAATACGTCCAGTTTGGTTTAAAGATTGAAGATAACTTTTTGTTCCATCAGAATTGATCACATGCTGGAACCTAGTACTACTTGTAAAAGCAGACTGCCAAATGCCTCTAGCATCTAGTAGTTTAGTTCAAATCAGTGGAAAGCATCACCCTACCTATTCACATATCATCCCTTAATAATATTATAATGTTACCCAATGACAAAGGTTATTTTTGTGATGTAAAAGAGGTGGCAATCCCATAGTCATACGAAAAAGAAATTCTTAAAAAGGCAAAGAAAGAGAAGACCAGTTCAGTATTTAATTAAAATGCAAGGGGAAACAGAACTTCCGAAAAACATATGCTATTTCTAAGTTATAGAATTTTAATTCCACAAATTCGGAAAGTATAGTAAATTTCTCTTGGTCTTTGCAATGCATCTCTTGATTAATCAGAGGTTCTAATCAGAACTTAAATGAAACGAGTGAAAATTTCAGAGATTATTTTTAGCACACTCGTAGTAAAAAACCGTTTCTATTGTTACATTAGAAAAAAAACTTGGCATTCCATCTAAAAATTCCGTGTTACAACTTCATGGAGAAAACTGAAAATTTTAGTGGAATAGTATATATAAGAAACCTTAACTTATCTCTGAAAATGAGTTTGTTTATCCATAATGCTAAGAATATATTTGCAGAAAGTATTTCCAGGGCCGTAATTAGGACGTGGCAAAGGTGGCATTTGCCACGTTCTCATCAGTCATAAGGGCACTGCACTGTCAAGAAAATGGGGTCTGAAAGAGGACAATTCGCTTCAAGTGAAAAAAAGAAAAAGTTGAAAAATAATTTATGTTATTATAAAATCCATTGTGTTTAAAATTATTTTTTTGTGAATTTTTCTGGATTATTTAAAATGCTTCTAGAGATTAAACTTCTTATTTTTACAAAATACTTACGAAACAATCGTAATATGCCTTTATATACATCTGGGTTTTCGTTTTAAATCTTAAATTTATTAATGCTGTTAAAACTAAATTTAAATTTAAAAATTCACCAATTTTTATGAAAATTCAAAGTCTAAATAAAACATATTTCCTTTAAATAAACCATTCAGTTTACCAGGAAAATCATACCCCCAGAATATTAAAAAATATTTAAATATTTATACGGTAAAAAAGTAGAAAAAGTTAAAAATTAATACTCAAGGAACATTTTAAGGACTAAGAAAATATTTTGTGAATTCATTCTGAATAAGTAACATAGAAAAAAAACTATTTTTATATATTTTCTCACTATATTTGGTGGTAGGGGCGCAGACCCGTTTTCTACCACGGGCGCTAAAGGACCTAGTTATGGCCCTGAGGATTTCTACAAGTCAGCTCAATGAAAGCATCTAAAGGATGACACTGTAATCAATACTACACCCAAACATCACATGACAGGTCATAACTGGCGTTAACAGTATTATGAGTGAAAATCAAAAAAATATTTTCTGATCCAAAATCTCCGATTTCAAACACCATTATGCAATATAGCAATAATAGGAGCGGAAAGTAAACGGTTCACAAAAATTGATTCATGAATGTCTGAATATGTGCAAAGAAATAGAGTAGGAAAATTTCTAAAGAAAGCTAGACATCACTTTTTTATTATTATTATTTTGTATTTTTTATATCGACTTTCAGAAACGACTTACTGAGACTAGGCTTAACGTAATCACCCAACTTAGTCATCAGAGCGTTGTAAAATTATCTTGTAGATTGCCTGTTCTGTAATATTAAAGCCGATTTTATCTTGAGAAACGGGTATTCGTGTAAATTTTATTCGACTCCAAAAACCCATCAACGAATTCCCATCACAAACTCTTAAAGTAAGGAATCCTATCACAATCTCTTATACTAAAACTTCTAAGCACGCAATCGTACAAAGTGATTAATATTCTAAACATATGTTACCACCATTGAATATTTATAACGTCTGTCAAGTCGTCGATTGATTTCCTAGTAAGGCGAATTACTATCGAGAGCTGAAAAACCTCGCCAATGCATTTCCAAGGACGGTCGAAATCCTCGGACCGATAAAAACAAACTCCATTTCATTTCCGAAATACTGGCGTGGGACACTCCGAAAAATCTTCAAAGAATTTCTTATTGACGATATAGTTGGGGGTAGACGTAAAAAGTTCGATTGTGGTCCACCATGTCACGCGATCTTTTCTTGTGAACACGGGAAAAGCACCTCCGATGAGAGATTTTCTTTGAACGAAAAAAAAAATTGACAAATGAAGAGGTACAACCCCTTTCGCCTGTTTTCGCTTTCCGATCGAAGCTGTTAAGGGTGATGGATCTCTGTCACGCGAAGAAGCGAGTCCAAGCGGTGGACAGAAGACTGAAACGAGAGACCCTCATCTTCCAAAGCACTAGTAATGCTCATCTGGGTAAGACTTAAGGAGAAAGCTGAGTCTATCGGGCCTTATAACAAGCGTTGTGGAACGCCCTTATTGCACTACAATCAGTCGATGTTGCATACCTTATAATACCCATATTGACCCATTAACAGTCTCATACTTAAAAAAAGAGACCAAAAGAAAGACAAAAATTTTATTCCAGAAAATTGTGTAAAACTCTCATCTAGTTTAAAATAAACCAACTTAAGAGCTGTCTATCTCACTTTTACCAAAATTTGGAAGCAAATGTTGAAACTTACAAATATTCCTAGCTCATTCAAAAATGCTCACTATTTATGGGTGACCACAACATACCTGTTTTATTTTTTACCACGCAAATAGAAAGTGAACAGAAATGTTGACAATATTGTTTTAAATCGTAATATTTTTTCCATTTTTGTAGTTACTAATGTTCGGAGGATGGGTATTTCCTCTGCATTTAGTTCAAACGGGGCTGTCCCTAAATGGTGCCACATATTATTTTCAATATTTTGCAGCCTCTCTCTCCTCCTAAGTCACAAAGAGTGACACTTCAACATACTCTCATCCTCCCCCTTGCCATATTTCAGACAGCATTATATTTGCAGTTCAGAAACAAAGCACTACGTTACAGATCACATTTCAAAATTCTTTTTAAAACATTGTAACTATGGGCTTTAATAACATCTGAAAGTATAACAATTATAATGATTTGTATACTTGTATGAAAAAAGAGTTTACAACAAAAGTATAATTATTCTCAATAACAACAAAATATTAAAATGTTGTTATTGAGGAAACAAAATCGAGCAATTCAGTAGTATTTTGTAATTTTAAATAATTTTGCATCAATATATCCTGCTTTAAATCTTATCTTTACTTTATAGTCCACTTACTTAGGTGTGGAGCCCTAATCTTTGGTTTGACAGAAGTAGGTTTTCTTCTAAGTAAATAATTTATGCTACTATTCAAAACCTACTCTGAATGTCTTTTATTTTTCAGAAAAAAAAGGAACGGAAGTGAAAAATAATTTCATGAATGCAGCTTTTGCCCCAATTAAAAAAATAACTTAAAATTTTGGTAACATAAAATTAACTTTAAAATTAAATCTGCTTATTTTAAACATTTTTATTTTAACCAAAAGATGGGATGTTACACTTCTTGCTACCACCCTCCCCACTGTTACAAACTTCACTCTATCACCCTTCAACCGTGACATCATTTGTGAATGTCCCCTTGAATATCTATATTAACCCCTTGCCTGTGACTTCCGAACTCAGGTCAAGCAACGCAAATGTCCCAATTTTGGAATGCCCGACATGGAAAAAGATCGGTGTTTCAATTCCTTGAAGCCCGAACTTAGTTCGACTAATGCATAATAGGTAATTTATCTTTTTCCCAATAGATAGCGATACTTTCCCTTGAAAAATCCGTCAGTTTCGCGCTATTTGTCGCAGTGTCTTACGCAAGGGGGAAGGGAATTTAGAAGTTTAACCCCCCCCCTTGAGCTCAGACAAAATACCAAAAATAAAAATTTTAGTAGAAATTATGCGGGCTATTATTTTTTAGAATTATGAACCCCCCTTGAAAATTATGAACCCCTCCCTTGAAAAAATTCTGCATACGCCACTGATTTGTCGGATACTGTAAAAGATTTGTGAAATTCAAAGAAATCTGAGGGACATGGAATTATTGACAGTTAACATAAATAATAAAATTGTTGTATTAGTTTATTATATTTATCTCAGAAGTTATGATATTTGATTTTTTTGCTGTAATCTGATCAAAAATTACTGTAATCCATTTACATTTCCCATATATGTGAAAATATTGAAAATAGTAGTTTTTCCTTTAATTTTTTAAATAATCTATTTCTAACATTTTGATAATAATAACGACGAAAATTAAAGAAAAAAAATTCTTTTTCTAGCACGTTTTTCTTTTTTTCAAATACATTCCACAGGCAAAGGGAGTTAATCCATTAACAATAGCGTAAATTTCAAGAAAAGAGCAAAAAAAAGGGCCAATTATTTATTCAAGAAAATTCTACAAAACTGACATCTAGTTTAACATAAATCAAATTATTTCCAATTACGTTGTAATTACTTGGTTCTGTTGTGTATGTAAAAGAAGGAATAAAAAATTGTCCAGGTCAGGAATTTAAATGGATTATTTTTAATCTTTTTTGGTGCAGTACTTTTGAATTATCCAATCCGGAAATATCACGGGCGCAAGAATTAGGATGCGTAATTTTCCGTAATATTCACGGGAGCAGGAAAAAGATGATGAAAAGTATTAAAGCACATGCTAAAGAGAAATTATGTAGCTACAATTTAACTGATTTACAGCTTTTTATTCTCTGAATAAACATCTTTCTCTGAGGATCAAATGTTTCGTAAGAGTATTGTTTTACCAACCTGCCCTAGGCCACTCGACAGAATCAAATGTTCCGTAGAGAAAACTTTACAAAACTATTAAAACTTTAAGGAAACTTTATTAATTGTAACTATAAGGAGAGTGAGAGAGGGAAAAGGATCGGAAATATATTCTTGATATCGAAAGAGAGAGCTTAAACGTAAAGTGATGCACACTTTCTTGACACACTAAACGGTGTTTTTTATGCTACAGATGTACCTGTGTTTTTTCCTCTACATTAAAATCATCTTACCACTTGCATTTAGAGATGTAAAAACCCGGAATTTCGAAGAGGTGGGAACAAATCCGGAAATTTTGGGAACTTTGGGAAGAAATCATTTTAACAATGTTTACATTTATTTTTTCAACAGTGGCTATTTAAGAACTAGCATATTATTTCTAAGAGATTTTTTTTACTTTTGGCAATATATATATATATATATATATATATATATATATATATATTCAAGAAATAATAGCAATGAACATTTAAATGATTTTATAGTAGTACTTATGTAATTAATTACCCTGTTAGTCTTATCAAACACATAACTGGTTGCTTCAATTTTAATTGCTAATATAATAATTATATACATTATTTTTTTATCATTATTTATTATGTAAATTGCTTTATGTTAAACTTTTTCCCCTCCTTTTATAATATAAAAATAAATCATTAAATTTAAAATAACAGTTTATTATTTTTTGTAATGCATATATCATTTAAAGGTGTAATCAAATGACAATGTTGCATTTTGTGTCCAATTTCTACAGACACACATTATATATATATATATATATATATATATATATATATATATATATATATATATATATATATATATATACAGAGAGAGAGAGATGTTATCCAAGAAAAATAATGATTTATGGGTTTTGTAACACTACAGATTATTGAATAATATTTATGTAATAATAAAAATATTGGATATTTCTCAAAGGAAAAATATACTCATACTTTCATGCTAAACATGATACCTTGCCAAATATAGTTAGTTAATCCCAATTATTCAATTTTTTGGCTGTTTGGCTTCCTTACATGTTTATTCATTACAGTTGCCAGTTAACTATTAATATCAAATCATTTATGAAATGAAAAATAGTCTTGTGCTATTAGGATAAAAGTAAACAAAATACTTCAAAATTTCCATGTTTTGGAAATTTTCAAAATTTTCTTCCAGTTTACACCGGGTTTTTTCCACTGCTCACAACTCTACTTGCATTGCAGCATTTTCTTTAATTATGCATTTGAGTCTCATATGAAAATGCATTCTTACGCGGTTTAGTTTAGCTTGAAGCACTATAATAAATTATTTTCCAAAACGAAGACTAATGACACTGTAGGCACATATGCTTAAAGCCGATTCTAAACAACTAAGAGCATCCCTACCCGCAACGGATTGAAATCAGACTCCAGTGCCGAAAGGTAATACATTAACGGTGATTACCTGGGGTTGTGATTTTCATTACTACCTTCCTAAAATTTTCCCCATTACTCTTTTTGATTCTCCCCATACTGTATACTAACACACCATGGTCCGCTTTCACCTTACTTAGAAAAATTTAATAAAATTGATAGCTTTTATAAGGTATGTAGGAATCGAGGTGAATCTTCCCATTACATGTACCACAGTCCTTTGACAATAGCCACCACCGCCAGAAATTGAATTCAAACCATTATCTATGCCAAAAGAAGCCAAATTAATCTTTTGTCTCTTGAACGCCAATAACATATCTTAAACACATACTACTAAATATTTTATCCCTCACAGCTCTAGGCTTCGGATCTGTTTATGAAGCCGGACTCATGCTGAGAAGTTCCGGACGCGAGGGCAATGATGTATTTAATACATATTAAAATTTCTCAAACAAGCCTCTCAGGGATGCGTAACAGTCTTACACCTTTAGTTATGTAGGCGGCATCCTCTTGAACAAACAAACAAATAAAAAAAAAACAGTGAATCGTACAACGTCTTAGTACTTCGAATTTTTAGAAGTCAATTCTTCACCATTTTCAACTCACTTTTAAAACTAATTCTTACACCTGCAGCTTTTGAGTCCATTTCTCACGCATCTATCACTGTCCAGTTCATTTTAGGTAGCTCCTAATTTTTCTTTATCCTCGAGGCTATAGGAGGACACACGATGATGTGGTAGTGTTCAATGATCCAACAGAAAGACGGCCTATTACTCCGCCTTATCGGTAGCGGGAAAATCTCAATGGGGCTTTTATCAGCCGAAGCTGCCTTGAAAAATCTCGTTGTCTCCGCCCCTCCTCTTTCGGGTCGCGGCCCCTGCATCCCATCGATTTGCGGTTTGACCGATCCAAGAATAGTTCTATCCGTCTTTGGAGTCTTTCTTTTTTATCCGGCCACATTCCAAAAACAGATGCAATGCAAGTAAGAGGAAGGGCGGGTGAACATCACTTTCTGGCATGGAAGGAAAATCCTGAATTAAAAAGTAGAATTGAGAACAGAAATTCGTGAACTTCAAAGAAATCCTGTATATAGTTCAACTAAAGGCAAAGAGATATAAAAATAAAGAAAATCTATCGTTTTGTTACCGATCAATCACACTGTAGTTTTCGATGATCCGGAGACAAGTTCTTACCCTTTTGGTAAAACACCAATTTTTGATGAAAAATCGACTGAATGATGTTAAAATGGTACGGTGCTGCCTTTCAACACTGGTGTTCAGCAGTAGTTCCATTAATATCTCATAAGCTCTCATATAGAAATTAAGTTTAAGGAAGTATTTTGAATTAAACTAATATACAATACACTAACCAGCGTATCTCTTCTACAGTTGAAATAGAAATATGAGTCATATAAATTTTCATTACTAGCAGCAAATGAAACCAAATACGTCAAATAAGGAAAACAATTGTATAGGAATAATAAAAATAATAATTTGTACATCATTATTTTTAAAAAAATATTAACTCTCTTGTGCATAATAACCCAACTTGGGGGCCAGGGCCTCCGGTGCCAATCTCTTTTCTAGACCAAGGGCCCTTAGATGCGAAGCATATGTCCGAGTTAGGTGGTCAACCTTACAAGGAACCCCCAGTGTTTAGTTCCCAAGCATGCTTGGTCTTCCGTTTTGTCTGCTCACTGAAAGGCTGAAAAGCTGAGTTAACCTTTCCCAGCCCAGGGATCGAACCTCGGACCTGTGTCGTGGAAGCGTGAAGTGATACCCCAACAACCATGGGCTTCTATGCGACCTTTATATTTATAAAA
>JAGEOH010000260.1:0-64391 GCA_032207245.1 Pardosa pseudoannulata | reverse complement strand
CACAAGACTTGGAGTTTAACATAAGCAAGACACCCTACTCGGTGTTTAACATAGAAAATACATCCTGTTCAGTGTTTAATAAATTGAGGGAGATCTAGTGCCATGGGTCACTCCTTTTCCTCCACTCCAACTCCGACTGTCTCTGTCGTTCCTTACTCACCCAACTCAGTGATGATGGTGCAACCTTGCGAGGATGTGCTGCACTAAATTCCTACATATATATATATATATATAATGTATATGTGTATATATATGTAATATATATGTATGTGTGTGTATACATACATATGAATTAGTCCCTATAGAGCTCAGCTAAGTCAATTTTCTCAATGGCAGACACTATTAAAAAAATGGGATTTAATGGTGGGTAGTCACCAAACTGGCCTTGTGATAGTGACTTTACTTACAGGCAACAAAGCTCTATGAGGCTGGATTTTCAAAGTGATCTAACACTTTCCATTTCCTATTCTTACTATGCATTCTTTAAATTATATTATATTCAAAATTATCCTATATGTAAATATAGAATTCTTAGAAAACTTTCTTTAGAATTTCGCTAGAAAACTTTACAGAAAGCCTGTATGTTAAAACCTGAAATTCTCTTTATTGTGCTTATCAGTCTGTATATGTATATATATGTGTGTGTGTCTGCTTTTAATGCTTTTTTTTTGGGGGGGGCTATGTTTTAAAAAGCTTTTGTTTTCTAAAATTTTTTATTAATATAATTTGATTTTTTTTTTATATTTACAAAAAAAATCTTTAAAAATTAATTTTTTATATAATTTGTATAAAATATACTGCTTTAAAATATTAATCCATACTTTATTAAATTATATTAAAGAAAGTTTACTACAACATTCAGTATTTAAATCCTCAGAAAAATTTAGTTGATCACTTCTATAGAAATTTATCGATTTCTATTAAATTTTATTAACTTTTTGTTAGAGTATGTCCTTTACTTACTGATACCCTTTGTGTGTGTGTGTGTGTGTGTATATATATATATAAATATAAATAAATAAATTTTACTTTTTTTATCAATTGATGGCATTTTTCTTTTTCTATCGTCTAGCTTTTGGTTAACAATTCTCTCCTTTTTAATACAATATTAGATTTATATTAGCATTAAAATAAGAGAAGTGTGAAGCAAAAGAATATAAAGACAAGCTTGTACTTATGGCATGGAATTTAGAAACTTTGGATGAAGTAATAATATTGTTTAACCTTTGTGCAGAAATATTAATATTTTTATTTAATTTTATTAACTTGTGTATGTCCTTTACTTATTGATACCCTTTGTGTGTGTGTGTGTGATATATATAAATATAAATAAATAAATAAAACTTTTTTTTATCAATGGATGGCATTTTTCTTTTTCTATTGTCTAGCTTTTGGTTAACAATTCTCTCCTTTTTAATACAATATTAGATTTATATTAGCATTAAAATAAGAGAAGTGTGAAGCAAAAGAATATAAAGACAAGCTTGTACTTTTGGCATGGAATTTAGAAACTTTGGATGAAGTAATAATATTGTTTAACCTTTGTGCAGAAATATTAATATTTTTATTTAATTTTAGGTTTTGGAATTGGGCTGAGCCATATGCTGTAGATACCCATTATAAGCACACAGAATTTGTATATGGGTTAGATTTTAATCCAGGAAGAGCATATGAGGTGAATTATGTTTGTTAATTTGTTGTTACTATAATTTTATTTTGATAATTTTATTATAATTTTTGGTAAAAAATTTGGTCCTTCAAATCATACACATTGAATTTTTAACGAATTTTCATTACCTTTATATGGAACTATGAGTGCAACATCCTTAAAAATTATCCAAATTTAAAGCTTTTAGGTTATTTACTAGTAAATACTATCAAAAGCATTCATAATAATTTTCAACAAAATATTTTAAGAACTTTTTGAGAAATCACATTTTAAGTTTCAACATTTTATTAAAAATACCGTTCTGAGAAAAATGCATTTGAAGTTTATGAAAGGAACTTTAACTATTAAAAAATTAAAATGTTTAAAATTCCCCACACTTTCTTGCTTCAACACTTTATAATTGCCAAGTTGCAAATTATTAAAAATACTAGAAAAATGTTTAAACTAATCTTGATGAAAATTTAAAAAGTTTTGTTCAAAAAATGTTCTTTAAAAGGCTTTAAATTCACAACTTCTGGTTCCAAAGTCGCTACTTCCGTTTTGTTTTGACAGCTGTCACTCTTCTTTAAAATGCCGTAGAGACAAAACAAAAACAGATTTAGAAGCCTAAAAGTTGAAATTTTTCAATAGAGAGAAAAAAAATCATGATTTTTGGCAAAAAATGACATTTTTAACGTAGACGGATACCTTAAGGATTGCTCAAATGTAAGTCGCACTGTTTTGATTATGCTATCATGTTAAAATACAGAAGACTACACCCCAAAAGAAGACTTGGGCTGGGGATGCATTCTATATCATAAAATTATGACAGATATTTGTGTAGTAATTTAGGAGCAAGTTCAATATTATCGTTCATATCATGGATGTTTCCAAATGTTGTTGACATGCAGTCATGCCATTTTTAATGGTGGAAAATGTAAGTTCTGGAGAACTTTATGTCTGCATCCAAAATGTGACTGTCATGTCTACGGTCCACTCAAAAAAGTTCTGAAGGGACAGTTATTAGAAGACATTACTGAGGTCCAAGTTGTCTTTGTCAATTGGTTCCATGGTCAACCCTGAAGTTTCTTTACCTAGGATGTCCATCATCTCACGGGTGGCTGGGTAACTTGCTTTAACATCCAAAGCACTATTGTCTAGTCTACAAGTTTTGTACCTATTATTTTTTTCAGAAATATCATGGAAGGAGAGACTTAACCTTTTAGCGGCGGGAACTTTGTCATGTAGATAAGGACAGTAGTTAGCTTTAATGATTTCCTGCTTTTGGGGAAAAGAAACGTAGACTTCCGGAACTAAGAACATAAAATCTGTAATTGATAACGATGCTTCTAATGACAACTAAATAAACAGTGTGGCATCTGAATAAAGGGCAGTGGGGAGAGGAAAGTACCTGGTTTATATTGAACCATAGTCGTCTATTTGAAGATTTCGTGTGTTGGTTGAAATATCAACCATCCGTCCCGAAAGGGTTAAACACTATATGTAAACAAAATATTCATATTTCATTGCATATTACATTCAATACTAGAAATTACAGTTTATTAAAAAAATAGTGCAGTGTTGTATTGTTTCATAAAATTCAGATACTTAACATTAGAAAAATTATCAAGCATGTTTAGTGAACTGAGAGCAGCTGCACTTATGTTGGTTTGTTACTGGGTAACCTGTTTTATGAGTACCTAGCTCATGAATTGGTTAGAAAGGAATCCACTATTGTCTGTACTTGTTGTCCTTTACACATATACTTCGTATTGCCTCTGGATTAATCAAGAATCAGTTCTTTATTCTTGCAAGCATATTCACAGTACACTAATTGGTCATAGACAAACCAAAGAGATCAAGAATATTTACTGTACAAACAGCAGGTTCACTTCGAAAGAGCGCTGGAAGTTAAACTTTCAAATATCCCACCCTTTTTACCATTGATTTCATAAAAAGTTTAAGGTAATAAGAAGGATCTTTGAATTGACGTTTTTAAAGTTTTTTTTCCAGTTAACGGTATTTTTATTGTACAATCCATATACTAATTAATGTTAAATTTTATTACAGGTTTGTGACTGTGCCTGGGATTCACTTATCCATGTATATTCAGGAATACTTTGATATTTTTATTACATTTTTATATTATTCTTGTATATACTGTTATTGAAAAACGAATAAAAAATATTTTTCTATGTAGCTGTTATTTTTCCAAGCTAAAAGTCTTAAATTATAATAATAAAAAAAATTTCATAACAACACATTTACCCTGGGTAAACCTGATTTTATTATCGCCGTGTCTCTTCGTGCGCGAAGTCCTTCGGACTTTGCGCACGAAGAGACACGGCGTCTAAATTTCGTTTAATAATTTGCTCCCCCAATTTTTAAAATCGAAAGAGAACGTAAGCTTAAGAGTTGGAATCAGTAACCCTGAAAATAAACAAAATTCAAAGATTTAATAAACCTTTTTTGCAATACGACAAATAGCATTCCCTCTAATTTTATTTTATTGGCCCTGAAAAGGGCCTTTTTTTTCCACCCATTAGGAGTGGGAATCGCTCACACTATGACCGACTAACAAAAAACGCGGTAAAGCCTGAACTCTTCTAGGGATGCTCGAAGTAACATTTTCCTCAGAGAACGAATCTCAAATGTCGCAAGGGCTCTGATAACTGGTAGTATCCCTACCGTCCGAACGAGATCCTTGATCACAGGCCTCACCATCTCAACTATTCTCCGTCTACGCAGTCGACGATACTGCTTACGAGTTAGGCGTATGACCGTCATGCCGATACTGACACTTCAGAAAAAATACTGTAGGAAAATTGGATATCACGCTCTATATAAAGCCTTACTAGGGAGGGGTGGAGTCGCACGCATTACCGATTGGTGAATTCTCTATGCACAAATGTCACAAAAAGTTCCGTAATAGAATTTTTGTTAATGTCGTTATTATTTTCCTAATCGTTGTTGGTAGGAAACTACGTGGTATTTCGCAAACTGTTTGCTTAGTAAGGGAAAGATAGGGATTTTAAAGATTAATGCCAATTCCGAACCGGATTTTCAGATTTTCACCCCCCAAAGTACTGACCGCGGCCGACGCTGCTTCACATAGGTGCTTCTAGTGTATGGTAAGGTGTATTGACTTGGCGAGAATCGTTGATTTTCACGAAAGTCTCTTCGGAGCCTCTCTTACACCAGCTCTGGAGTTTCTTGTTGATTATCTTGGTCGCATTTCTGTTTCGCAGTCTCAGCACTGAAGCTCTTTGCTAAAGTTTGAAACATCAGATGTTTGTTGAAGGAGAGTGAAACTGTTCATAATTTCCCTTCACTCGTGTTTTATTCGCATTTTAAAACAGTGAACCGCCTTGAAAAGAGGTGATTTAAAAATAAAGTATCGCTTTTGGAAGGTATAAAAAAATGTACACCTTCTAGATTTGTAAGATTTTCGCTTATTTCCTACGAAATCTACAGTTAAACCGCTATCTTGAAATAGTGCTGCCATCTATCAGCTAGGAGAAAAACTAAGGACCGTATTAAGTTTATCTTTTTATTTTCTTCCCCTCAAAAAGTAGAAGTATTAACACTAGCGATCTTTTTTTTTTTTGTACCAGTGGACTGTATTGAATAAGTGCACTGTTCATTTATAACACCAAGAAATTTTCACTCAAAATCGGAAATACAGGAACATTTAGGAAGTACAGGAAGGTAGAAATTTGAACCCGAATTAGAAATTGTCCTTCGGACTTTGCGCACGAAGAGACACGGCGTCTAAATTTCGTTTAATAATTTGCTCCCCCAATTTTTAAAATCGAAAGTGAACGTAAGCTTAAGAGTTGGAATCAGTAACCCTGAAAATAAACAAAATTCAAAGATTTAATAAACCTTTTTTGCAATACGACAAATAGCATTCCCTCTAATTTTATTTTATTGGCCCTGAAAAGGGCCTTTTTTTTCCACCCATTAGGAGTGGGAATCGCTCACACTATGACCGACTAACAAAAAACGCGGTAAAGCCTGAACTCTTCTAGGGATGCTCGAAGTAACATTTTCCTCAGAGAACGAATCTCAAATGTCGCAAGGGCTCTGATAACTGGTAGTATCCCTACCGTCCGAACGAGATCCTTGATCACAGGCCTCACCATCTCAACTATTCTCCGTCTACGCAGTCGACGATACTGCTTACGAGTTAGGCGTATGACCGTCATGCCGATACTGACACTTCAGAAAAAATACTGTAGGAAAATTGGATATCACGCTCTATATAAAGCCTTACTAGGGAGGGGTGGAGTCGCACGCATTACCGATTGGTGAATTCTCTATGCACAAATGTCACAAAAAGTTCCGTAATAGAATTTTTGTTAATGTCGTTATTATTTTCCTAATCGTTGTTGGTAGGAAACTACGTGGTATTTCGCAAACTGTTTGCTTAGTAAGGGAAAGATAGGGATTTTAAAGATTAATGCCAATTCCGAACCGGATTTTCAGATTTTCACCCCCCAAAGTACTGACCGCGGCCGACGCTGCTTCACATAGGTGCTTCTAGTGTATGGTAAGGTGTATTGACTTGGCGAGAATCGTTGATTTTCACGAAAGTCTCTTCGGAGCCTCTCTTACACCAGCTCTGGAGTTTCTTGTTGATTATCTTGGTCGCATTTCTGTTTCGCAGTCTCAGCACTGAAGCTCTTTGCTAAAGTTTGAAACATCAGATGTTTGTTGAAGGAGAGTGAAACTGTTCATAATTTCCCTTCACTCGTGTTTTATTCGCATTTTAAAACAGTGAACCGCCTTGAAAAGAGGTGATTTAAAAATAAAGTATCGCTTTTGGAAGGTATAAAAAAATGTACACCTTCTAGATTTGTAAGATTTTCGCTTATTTCCTACGAAATCTACAGTTAAACCGCTATCTTGAAATAGTGCTGCCATCTATCAGCTAGGAGAAAAACTAAGGACCGTATTAAGTTTATCTTTTTATTTTCTTCCCCTCAAAAAGTAGAAGTATTAACACTAGCGATCTTTTTTTTTGTACCAGTGGACTGTATTGAATAAGTGCACTGTTCATTTATAACACCAAGAAATTTTCACTCAAAATCGGAAATACAGGAACATTTAGGAAGTACAGGAAGGTAGAAATTTGAACCCGAATTAGAAATTGTCCTTCGGACTTTGCGCACGAAGAGACACGGCGTCTAAATTTCGTTTAATAATTTGCTCCCCCAATTTTTAAAATCGAAAGTGAACGTAAGCTTAAGAGTTGGAATCAGTAACCCTGAAAATAAACAAAATTCAAAGATTTAATAAACCTTTTTTGCAATACGACAAATAGCATTCCCTCTAATTTTATTTTATTGGCCCTGAAAAGGGCCTTTTTTTTCCACCCATTAGGAGTGGGAATCGCTCACACTATGACCGACTAACAAAAAACGCGGTAAAGCCTGAACTCTTCTAGGGATGCTCGAAGTAACATTTTCCTCAGAGAACGAATCTCAAATGTCGCAAGGGCTCTGATAACTGGTAGTATCCCTACCGTCCGAACGAGATCCTTGATCACAGGCCTCACCATCTCAACTATTCTCCGTCTACGCAGTCGACGATACTGCTTACGAGTTAGGCGTATGACCGTCATGCCGATACTGACACTTCAGAAAAAATACTGTAGGAAAATTGGATATCACGCTCTATATAAAGCCTTACTAGGGAGGGGTGGAGTCGCACGCATTACCGATTGGTGAATTCTCTATGCACAAATGTCACAAAAAGTTCCGTAATAGAATTTTTGTTAATGTCGTTATTATTTTCCTAATCGTTGTTGGTAGGAAACTACGTGGTATTTCGCAAACTGTTTGCTTAGTAAGGGAAAGATAGGGATTTTAAAGATTAATGCCAATTCCGAACCGGATTTTCAGATTTTCACCCCCCAAAGTACTGACCGCGGCCGACGCTGCTTCACATAGGTGCTTCTAGTGTATGGTAAGGTGTATTGACTTGGCGAGAATCGTTGATTTTCACGAAAGTCTCTTCGGAGCCTCTCTTACACCAGCTCTGGAGTTTCTTGTTGATTATCTTGGTCGCATTTCTGTTTCGCAGTCTCAGCACTGAAGCTCTTTGCTAAAGTTTGAAACATCAGATGTTTGTTGAAGGAGAGTGAAACTGTTCATAATTTCCCTTCACTCGTGTTTTATTCGCATTTTAAAACAGTGAACCGCCTTGAAAAGAGGTGATTTAAAAATAAAGTATCGCTTTTGGAAGGTATAAAAAAATGTACACCTTCTAGATTTGTAAGATTTTCGCTTATTTCCTACGAAATCTACAGTTAAACCGCTATCTTGAAATAGTGCTGCCATCTATCAGCTAGGAGAAAAACTAAGGACCGTATTAAGTTTATCTTTTTATTTTCTTCCCCTCAAAAAGTAGAAGTATTAACACTAGCGATCTTTTTTTTTGTACCAGTGGACTGTATTGAATAAGTGCACTGTTCATTTATAACACCAAGAAATTTTCACTCAAAATCGGAAATACAGGAACATTTAGGAAGTACAGGAAGGTAGAAATTTGAACCCGAATTAGAAATTGTCCTTCGGACTTTGCGCACGAAGAGACACGGCGTCTAAATTTCGTTTAATAATTTGCTCCCCCAATTTTTAAAATCGAAAGTGAACGTAAGCTTAAGAGTTGGAATCAGTAACCCTGAAAATAAACAAAATTCAAAGATTTAATAAACCTTTTTTGCAATACGACAAATAGCATTCCCTCTAATTTTATTTTATTGGCCCTGAAAAGGGCCTTTTTTTTCCACCCATTAGGAGTGGGAATCGCTCACACTATGACCGACTAACAAAAAACGCGGTAAAGCCTGAACTCTTCTAGGGATGCTCGAAGTAACATTTTCCTCAGAGAACGAATCTCAAATGTCGCAAGGGCTCTGATAACTGGTAGTATCCCTACCGTCCGAACGAGATCCTTGATCACAGGCCTCACCATCTCAACTATTCTCCGTCTACGCAGTCGACGATACTGCTTACGAGTTAGGCGTATGACCGTCATGCCGATACTGACACTTCAGAAAAAATACTGTAGGAAAATTGGATATCACGCTCTATATAAAGCCTTACTAGGGAGGGGTGGAGTCGCACGCATTACCGATTGGTGAATTCTCTATGCACAAATGTCACAAAAAGTTCCGTAATAGAATTTTTGTTAATGTCGTTATTATTTTCCTAATCGTTGTTGGTAGGAAACTACGTGGTATTTCGCAAACTGTTTGCTTAGTAAGGGAAAGATAGGGATTTTAAAGATTAATGCCAATTCCGAACCGGATTTTCAGATTTTCACCCCCCAAAGTACTGACCGCGGCCGACGCTGCTTCACATAGGTGCTTCTAGTGTATGGTAAGGTGTATTGACTTGGCGAGAATCGTTGATTTTCACGAAAGTCTCTTCGGAGCCTCTCTTACACCAGCTCTGGAGTTTCTTGTTGATTATCTTGGTCGCATTTCTGTTTCGCAGTCTCAGCACTGAAGCTCTTTGCTAAAGTTTGAAACATCAGATGTTTGTTGAAGGAGAGTGAAACTGTTCATAATTTCCCTTCACTCGTGTTTTATTCGCATTTTAAAACAGTGAACCGCCTTGAAAAGAGGTGATTTAAAAATAAAGTATCGCTTTTGGAAGGTATAAAAAAATGTACACCTTCTAGATTTGTAAGATTTTCGCTTATTTCCTACGAAATCTACAGTTAAACCGCTATCTTGAAATAGTGCTGCCATCTATCAGCTAGGAGAAAAACTAAGGACCGTATTAAGTTTATCTTTTTATTTTCTTCCCCTCAAAAAGTAGAAGTATTAACACTAGCGATCTTTTTTTTTGTACCAGTGGACTGTATTGAATAAGTGCACTGTTCATTTATAACACCAAGAAATTTTCACTCAAAATCGGAAATACAGGAACATTTAGGAAGTACAGGAAGGTAGAAATTTGAACCCGAATTAGAAATTGTCCTTCGGACTTTGCGCACGAAGAGACACGGCGTCTAAATTTCGTTTAATAATTTGCTCCCCCAATTTTTAAAATCGAAAGTGAACGTAAGCTTAAGAGTTGGAATCAGTAACCCTGAAAATAAACAAAATTCAAAGATTTAATAAACCTTTTTTGCAATACGACAAATAGCATTCCCTCTAATTTTATTTTATTGGCCCTGAAAAGGGCCTTTTTTTTCCACCCATTAGGAGTGGGAATCGCTCACACTATGACCGACTAACAAAAAACGCGGTAAAGCCTGAACTCTTCTAGGGATGCTCGAAGTAACATTTTCCTCAGAGAACGAATCTCAAATGTCTCCAAGGGCTCTGATAACTGGTAGTATCCCTACCGTCCGAACGAGATCCTTGATCACAGGCCTCACCATCTCAACTATTCTCCGTCTACGCAGTCGACGATACTGCTTACGAGTTAGGCGTATGACCGTCATGCCGATACTGACACTTCAGAAAAAATACTGTAGGAAAATTGGATATCACGCTCTATATAAAGCCTTACTAGGGAGGGGTGGAGTCGCACGCATTACCGATTGGTGAATTCTCTATGCACAAATGTCACAAAAAGTTCCGTAATAGAATTTTTGTTAATGTCGTTATTATTTTCCTAATCGTTGTTGGTAGGAAACTACGTGGTATTTCGCAAACTGTTTGCTTAGTAAGGGAAAGATAGGGATTTTAAAGATTAATGCCAATTCCGAACCGGATTTTCAGATTTTCACCCCCCAAAGTACTGACCGCGGCCGACGCTGCTTCACATAGGTGCTTCTAGTGTATGGTAAGGTGTATTGACTTGGCGAGAATCGTTGATTTTCACGAAAGTCTCTTCGGAGCCTCTCTTACACCAGCTCTGGAGTTTCTTGTTGATTATCTTGGTCGCATTTCTGTTTCGCAGTCTCAGCACTGAAGCTCTTTGCTAAAGTTTGAAACATCAGATGTTTGTTGAAGGAGAGTGAAACTGTTCATAATTTCCCTTCACTCGTGTTTTATTCGCATTTTAAAACAGTGAACCGCCTTGAAAAGAGGTGATTTAAAAATAAAGTATCGCTTTTGGAAGGTATAAAAAAATGTACACCTTCTAGATTTGTAAGATTTTCGCTTATTTCCTACGAAATCTACAGTTAAACCGCTATCTTGAAATAGTGCTGCCATCTATCAGCTAGGAGAAAAACTAAGGACCGTATTAAGTTTATCTTTTTATTTTCTTCCCCTCAAAAAGTAGAAGTATTAACACTAGCGATCTTTTTTTTTTTTGTACCAGTGGACTGTATTGAATAAGTGCACTGTTCATTTATAACACCAAGAAATTTTCACTCAAAATCGGAAATACAGGAACATTTAGGAAGTACAGGAAGGTAGAAATTTGAACCCGAATTAGAAATTGTCCTTCGGACTTTGCGCACGAAGAGACACGGCGTCTAAATTTCGTTTAATAATTTGCTCCCCCAATTTTTAAAATCGAAAGTGAACGTAAGCTTAAGAGTTGGAATCAGTAACCCTGAAAATAAACAAAATTCAAAGATTTAATAAACCTTTTTTGCAATACGACAAATAGCATTCCCTCTAATTTTATTTTATTGGCCCTGAAAAGGGCCTTTTTTTTTCCACCCATTAGGAGTGGGAATCGCTCACATTATGACCGACTAACAAAAAACGCGGTAAAGCCTGAACTCTTCTAGGGATGCTCGAAGTAACATTTTCCTCAGAGAACGAATTTCAAATGTCTCAAGGGCTCTGATAACTGGTAGTATCCCTACCGTCCGAACGAGATCCTTGATCACAGGCCTCACCATCTCAACTATTCTCCGTCTACGCAGTCGACGATACTGCTTACGAGTTAGGCGTATGACCGTCATGCCGATACTGACACTTCAGAAAAAATACTGTAGGAAAATTGGATATCACGCTCTATATAAAGCCTTACTAGGGAGGGGTGGAGTCGCACGCATTACCGATTGGTGAATTCTCTATGCACAAATGTCACAAAAAGTTCCGTAATAGAATTTTTGTTAATGTCGTTATTATTTTCCTAATCGTTGTTGGTAGGAAACTACGTGGTATTTCGCAAACTGTTTGCTTAGTAAGGGAAAGATAGGGATTTTAAAGATTAATGCCAATTCCGAACCGGATTTTCAGATTTTCCCCCCAAAGTACTGACCGCGGCCGACGCTGCTTCACATAGGTGCTTCTAGTGTATGGTAAGGTGTATTGACTTGGCGAGAATCGTTGATTTTCACGAAAGTCTCTTCGGAGCCTCTCTTACACCAGCTCTGGAGTTTCTTGTTGATTATCTTGGTCGCATTTCTGTTTCGCAGTCTCAGCACTGAAGCTCTTTGCTAAAGTTTGAAACATCAGATGTTTGTTGAAGGAGAGTGAAACTGTTCATAATTTCCCTTCACTCGTGTTTTATTCGCATTTTAAAACAGTGAACCGCCTTGAAAAGAGGTGATTTAAAAATAAAGTATCGCTTTTGGAAGGTATAAAAAAATGTACACCTTCTAGATTTGTAAGATTTTCGCTTATTTCCTACGAAATCTACAGTTAAACCGCTATCTTGAAATAGTGCTGCCATCTATCAGCTAGGAGAAAAACTAAGGACCGTATTAAGTTTATCTTTTTATTTTCTTCCCCTCAAAAAGTAGAAGTATTAACACTAGCGATCTTTTTTTTTGTACCAGTGGACTGTATTGAATAAGTGCACTGTTCATTTATAACACCAAGAAATTTTCACTCAAAATCGGAAATACAGGAACATTTAGGAAGTACAGGAAGGTAGAAATTTGAACCCGAATTAGAAATTGTCCTTCGGACTTTGCGCACGAAGAGACACGGCGTCTAAATTTCGTTTAATAATTTGCTCCCCAATTTTTAAAATCGAAAGTGAACGTAAGCTTAAGAGTTGGAATCAGTAACCCTGAAAATAAACAAAATTCAAAGATTTAATAAACCTTTTTTGCAATACGACAAATAGCATTCCCTCTAATTTTATTTTATTGGCCCTGAAAAGGGCCTTTTTTTTCCACCCATTAGGAGTGGGAATCTATTAATCACTATGCTGTATCTGACCTTGTTTCGGACGTACTTGAGTCCGACTCTGTTATGGTTTTGCCTGATAACAATAACAAAATTCTAATAACTAATGCTTATTTTAAAATTGGTAGAGGTTTCCCTAAAGATGATATTCTTAAAATTCTTAATTATTCTAATTACTCTGTTATGGCTGGTGACTTTAATGCCCATAACAAAGCCTGGAACTGTTATAGTAATAATAATTATGGCCGAGAGCTTCTAAATTTAGTCACCGATAATACTGATGTTACCCTTCTTCACCCCCCCACCCCCACTCATTTTTCTTCAGGACGTCCCTCCACTATTGACCTTGCTCTCATCAAAAATGTCCCCTTTAAATGTAATGTTGAAACTCTGGATATTTTGACTCAGATCATTTGCCAGTTCTTCTGACAATCGATCTGCAGTTGACTACCCAAGTTTCTGAGCCCACCACTTATACTGATTGGCGTCAGTTCCAGGAAACTCTTGCCTCTGCTAAATTATTTTTTCCTAGTATTAGATCTACTAATTGTATAGAAAGTGCTGTAATTAACTTAACTGAAACTATTAATGCAGCTAAGAAAAGTTCTTCCCATATAATTAAAAAACCTAAAGTTCATAAATTACCTACCCATATTAAGAATTTAATTCATAATAGAAATGCAGCACGTAAACTTTATCAATACCTTCGTACCCCTTCATCCAGGCAAGAGTACTTTGTTCTCAAGCGGACTGTCAGAGAAAAGATTCAAATTTATAGACAGAAACAATGGTCAGATTTCATAAGTAACCTTACTACCGAGGACAATTCTTTATGGAAATTTCAGAAGCGTCTGAGGGGTAATGGTTATAACAGCATACCTCCTATTCACGGATTAAATGGTGTAGCTTTCGATCCGGCTGGTAAAGCAGAAGCGATCGCGGAAGTTTACGAAACTCAATTTGCGCCAAATGAGGATTTAGAAGACGAGGATCACGACCGCCAGGTTATTAGTACAGTAAATAATTTTCTTAGTAACCCTCCAAGTAATGAATTAACTCCGGCTACTATAGCAGAAGTTGCTTTAATTATTAAAAATCTTAAAAATAATAAATCTCCTGGAATAGACGAAATCTCAAATAGATGCATTAAAAACCTACCTCCTAATATATTAATTTATTTAACGGCAATAATTAACTATATGATGAAATTTAATTATTTTCCAAACGCTTGGAAAACTGCAATAGTGTGTCCTATACCCAAACCTAAAGCTAATCTAACTTTTCCTGCTAGTTATCGCCCAATTAGTCTATTGAGTTGCCTCAGTAAAGTTGCCGAGCGAGTGATATATAACCGCCTCCAATTCTTCCTGCAGGGAAATAATGTGCTAATTCCGGAGCAATTTGGTTTTCGCAACCAGCACAACACCTCTCATCAGTTGCTTCGTGTTGTGGAACTCGCTAGCGAGGGATTACAATCACGTAAGCCAACTGGTGCACTCTTCTTAGACATCGCAAAGGCTTTCGACCGCATCTCGCATGTAGGCCTCATTTACAAACTAATCCAGCTCAAAATGCCTGATGCTTTAATACATTTCTTACACAATTACCTTTGCGATCGTCATTTCACCGTCCGCATACAAAACACTTTCTCCACTTTAAAATCAATAACAGCAGGTGTTCAACAAGGCTCCATCTTAGGTCCCACCCTGTTTAATATTTATATTAATGATATTCCTAGAAATGACTATACTTCTCTAGCCTTTGGTGAATTCTCTATGCACAAATGTCACAAAAAGTTCCGTAATAGAATTTTTGTTAATGTCGTTATTATTTTCCTAATCGTTGTTGGTAGGAAACTACGTGGTATTTCGCAAACTGTTTGCTTAGTAAGGGAAAGATAGGGATTTTAAAGATTAATGCCAATTCCGAACCGGATTTTCAGATTTTCACCCCCCAAAGTACTGACCGCGGCCGACGCTGCTTCACATAGGTGCTTCTAGTGTATGGTAAGGTGTATTGACTTGGCGAGAATCGTTGATTTTCACGAAAGTCTCTTCGGATCCTCTCTTACACCAGCTCTGGAGTTTCTTGTTGATTATCTTGGTCGCATTTCTGTTTCGCAGTCTCAGCACTGAAGCTCTTTGCTAAAGTTTGAAACATCAGATGTTTGTTGAAGGAGAGTGAAACTGTTCATAATTTCCCTTCACTCGTGTTTTATTCGCATTTTAAAACAGTGAACCGCCTTGAAAAGAGGTGATTTAAAAATAAAGTATCGCTTTTGGAAGGTATAAAAAAATGTACACCTTCTAGATTTGTAAGATTTTCGCTTATTTCCTACGAAATCTACAGTTAAACCGCTATCTTGAAATAGTGCTGCCATCTATCAGCTAGGAGAAAAACTAAGGACCGTATTAAGTTTATCTTTTTATTTTCTTCCCCTCAAAAAGTAGAAGTATTAACACTAGCGATCTTTTTTTTTTGTACCAGTGGACTGTATTGAATAAGTGCACTGTTCATTTATAACACCAAGAAATTTTCACTCAAAATCGGAAATACAGGAACATTTAGGAAGTACAGGAAGGTAGAAATTTGAACCCGAATTAGAAATTGTCCTTCGGACTTTGCGCACGAAGAGACACGGCGTCTAAATTTCGTTTAATAATTTGCTCCCCCAATTTTTAAAATCGAAAGTGAACGTAAGCTTAAGAGTTGGAATCAGTAACCCTGAAAATAAACAAAATTCAAAGATTTAATAAACCTTTTTTGCAATACGACAAATAGCATTCCCTCTAATTTTATTTTATTGGCCCTGAAAAGGGCCTTTTTTTTCCACCCATTAGGAGTGGGAATCGCTCACACTATGACCGACTAACAAAAAACGCGGTAAAGCCTGAACTCTTCTAGGGATGCTCGAAGTAACATTTTCCTCAGAGAACGAATCTCAAATGTCGCAAGGGCTCTGATAACTGGTAGTATCCCTACCGTCCGAACGAGATCCTTGATCACAGGCCTCACCATCTCAACTATTCTCCGTCTACGCAGTCGACGATACTGCTTACGAGTTAGGCGTATGACCGTCATGCCGATACTGACACTTCAGAAAAAATACTGTAGGAAAATTGGATATCACGCTCTATATAAAGCCTTACTAGGGAGGGGTGGAGTCGCACGCATTACCGATTGGTGAATTCTCTATGCACAAATGTCACAAAAAGTTCCGTAATAGAATTTTTGTTAATGTCGTTATTATTTTCCTAATCGTTGTTGGTAGGAAACTACGTGGTATTTCGCAAACTGTTTGCTTAGTAAGGGAAAGATAGGGATTTTAAAGATTAATGCCAATTCCGAACCGGATTTTCAGATTTTCACCCCCCAAAGTACTGACCGCGGCCGACGCTGCTTCACATAGGTGCTTCTAGTGTATGGTAAGGTGTATTGACTTGGCGAGAATCGTTGATTTTCACGAAAGTCTCTTCGGAGCCTCTCTTACACCAGCTCTGGAGTTTCTTGTTGATTATCTTGGTCGCATTTCTGTTTCGCAGTCTCAGCACTGAAGCTCTTTGCTAAAGTTTGAAACATCAGATGTTTGTTGAAGGAGAGTGAAACTGTTCATAATCTTCCTTCACTCGTGTTTTATTCGCATTTTAAAACAGTGAACCGCCTTGAAAAGAGGTGATTTAAAAATAAAGTATCGCTTTTGGAAGGTATAAAAAAATGTACACCTTCTAGATTTGTAAGATTTTCGCTTATTTCCTACGAAATCTACAGTTAAACCGCTATCTTGAAATAGTGCTGCCATCTATCAGCTAGGAGAAAAACTAAGGACCGTATTAAGTTTATCTTTTTATTTTCTTCCCCTCAAAAAGTAGAAGTATTAACACTAGCGATCTTTTTTTTTTGTACCAGTGGACTGTATTGAATAAGTGCACTGTTCATTTATAACACCAAGAAATTTTCACTCAAAATCGGAAATACAGGAACATTTAGGAAGTACAGGAAGGTAGAAATTTGAACCCGAATTAGAAATTGTCCTTCGGACTTTGCGCACGAAGAGACACGGCGTCTAAATTTCGTTTAATAATTTGCTCCCCCAATTTTTAAAATCGAAAGTGAACGTAAGCTTAAGAGTTGGAATCAGTAACCCTGAAAATAAACAAAATTCAAAGATTTAATAAACCTTTTTTGCAATACGACAAATAGCATTCCCTCTAATTTTATTTTATTGGCCCTGAAAAGGGCCTTTTTTTTCCACCCATTAGGAGTGGGAATCGCTCACACTATGACCGACTAACAAAAAACGCGGTAAAGCCTGAACTCTTCTAGGGATGCTCGAAGTAACATTTTCCTCAGAGAACGAATCTCAAATGTCGCAAGGGCTCTGATAACTGGTAGTATCCCTACCGTCCGAACGAGATCCTTGATCACAGGCCTCACCATCTCAACTATTCTCCGTCTACGCAGTCGACGATACTGCTTACGAGTTAGGCGTATGACCGTCATGCCGATACTGACACTTCAGAAAAAATACTGTAGGAAAATTGGATATCACGCTCTATATAAAGCCTTACTAGGGAGGGGTGGAGTCGCACGCATTACCGATTGGTGAATTCTCTATGCACAAATGTCACAAAAAGTTCCGTAATAGAATTTTTGTTAATGTCGTTATTATTTTCCTAATCGTTGTTGGTAGGAAACTACGTGGTATTTCGCAAACTGTTTGCTTAGTAAGGGAAAGATAGGGATTTTAAAGATTAATGCCAATTCCGAACCGGATTTTCAGATTTTCACCCCCCAAAGTACTGACCGCGGCCGACGCTGCTTCACATAGGTGCTTCTAGTGTATGGTAAGGTGTATTGACTTGGCGAGAATCGTTGATTTTCACGAAAGTCTCTTCGGATCCTCTCTTACACCAGCTCTGGAGTTTCTTGTTGATTATCTTGGTCGCATTTCTGTTTCGCAGTCTCAGCACTGAAGCTCTTTGCTAAAGTTTTGAAACATCAGATGTTTGTTGAAGGAGAGTGAAACTGTTCATAATTTCCCTTCACTCGTGTTTTATTCGCATTTTAAAACAGTGAACCGCCTTGAAAAGAGGTGATTTAAAAATAAAGTATCGCTTTTGGAAGGTATAAAAAAATGTACACCTTCTAGATTTGTAAGATTTTCGCTTATTTCCTACGAAATCTACAGTTAAACGCTATCTTGAAATAGTGCTGCCATCTATCAGCTAGGAGAAAAACTAAGGACCGTATTAAGTTTATCTTTTTATTTTCTTCCCCTCAAAAAGTAGAAGTATTAACACTAGTGATCTTTTTTTTTTGTACCAGTGGACTGTATTGAATAAGTGCACTGTTCATTTATAACACCAAGAAATTTTCACTCAAAATCGGAAATACAGGAACATTTAGGAAGTACAGGAAGGTAGAAATTTGAACCCGAATTAGAAATTGTCCTTCGGACTTTGCGCACGAAGAGACACGGCGTCTAAATTTCGTTTAATAATTTGCTCCCCCAATTTTTAAAATCGAAAGTGAACGTAAGCTTAAGAGTTGGAATCAGTAACCCTGAAAATAAACAAAATTCAAAGATTTAATAAACCTTTTTTGCAATACGACAAATAGCATTCCCTCTAATTTTATTTTATTGGCCCTGAAAAGGGCCTTTTTTTTCCACCCATTAGGAGTGGGAATCGCTCACACTATGACCGACTAACAAAAAACGCGGTAAAGCCTGAACTCTTCTAGGGATGCTCGAAGTAACATTTTCCTCAGAGAACGAATCTCAAATGTCGCAAGGGCTCTGATAACTGGTAGTATCCCTACCGTCCGAACGAGATCCTTGATCACAGGCCTCACCATCTCAACTATTCTCCGTCTACGCAGTCGACGATACTGCTTACGAGTTAGGCGTATGACCGTCATGCCGATACTGACACTTCAGAAAAAATACTGTAGGAAAAATTGGATATCACGCTCTATATAAAGCCTTACTAGGGAGGGGTGGAGTCGCACGCATTACCGATTGGTGAATTCTCTATGCACAAATGTCACAAAAAGTTCCGTAATAGAATTTTTGTTAATGTCGTTATTATTTTCCTAATCGTTGTTGGTAGGAAACTACGTGGTATTTCGCAAACTGTTTGCTTAGTAAGGGAAAGATAGGGATTTTAAAGATTAATGCCAATTCCGAACCGGATTTTCAGATTTTCACCCCCCAAAGTACTGACCGCGGCCGACGCTGCTTCACATAGGTGCTTCTAGTGTATGGTAAGGTGTATTGACTTGGCGAGAATCGTTGATTTTCACGAAAGTCTCTTCGGATCCTCTCTTACACCAGCTCTGGAGTTTCTTGTTGATTATCTTGGTCGCATTTCTGTTTCGCAGTCTCAGCACTGAAGCTCTTTGCTAAAGTTTGAAACATCAGATGTTTGTTGAAGGAGAGTGAAACTGTTCATAATTTCCATTCACTCGTGTTTTATTCGCATTTTAAAACAGTGAACCGCCTTGAAAAGAGGTGATTTAAAAATAAAGTATCGCTTTTGGAAGGTATAAAAAAATGTACACCTTCTAGATTTGTAAGATTTTCGCTTATTTCCTACGAAATCTACAGTTAAAGCGCTATCTTGAAATAGTGCTGCCATCTATCAGCTAGGAGAAAAACTAAGGACCGTATTAAGTTTATCTTTTTATTTTCTTCCCCTCAAAAAGTAGAAGTATTAACACTAGTGATCTTTTTTTTTGTACCAGTGGACTGTATTGAATAAGTGCACTGTTCATTTATAACACCAAGAAATTTTCACTCAAAATCGGAAATACAGGAACATTTACGAAGTACAGGAAGGTAGAAATTTGAACCCGAATTAGAAATTGTCCTTCGGACTTTGCGCACGAAGAGACACGGCGTCTAAATTTCGTTTAATAATTTGCTCCCCCAATTTTTAAAATCGAAAGTGAACGTAAGCTTAAGAGTTGGAATCAGTAACCCTGAAAATAAACAAAATTCAAAGATTTAATAAACCTTTTTTGCAATACGACAAATAGCATTCCCTCTAATTTTTATTTTATTGGCCCTGAAAAGGGCCTTTTTTTTTCCACCCATTAGGAGTGGGAATCGCTCACACTATGACCGACTAACAAAAAACGCGGTAAAGCCTGAACTCTTCTAGGGATGCTCGAAGTAACATTTTCCTCAGAGAACGAATCTCAAATGTCGCAAGGGCTCTGATAACTGGTAGTATCCCTACCGTCCGAACGAGATCCTTGATCACAGGCCTCACCATCTCAACTATTCTCCGTCTACGCAGTCGACGATACTGCTTACGAGTTAGGCGTATGACCGTCATGCCGATACTGACACTTCAGAAAAAATACTGTAGGAAAATTGGATATCACGCTCTATATAAAGCCTTACTAGGGAGGGGTGGAGTCGCACGCATTACCGATTGGTGAATTCTCTATGCACAAATGTCACAAAAAGTTCCGTAATAGAATTTTTGTTAATGTCGTTATTATTTTCCTAATCGTTGTTGGTAGGAAACTACGTGGTATTTCGCAAACTGTTTGCTTAGTAAGGGAAAGATAGGGATTTTAAAGATTAATGCCAATTCCGAACCGGATTTTCAGATTTTCACCCCCCAAAGTACTGACCGCGGCCGACGCTGCTTCACATAGGTGCTTCTAGTGTATGGTAAGGTGTATTGACTTGGCGAGAATCGTTGATTTTCACGAAAGTCTCTTCGGATCCTCTCTTACACCAGCTCTGGAGTTTCTTGTTGATTATCTTGGTCGCATTTCTGTTTCGCAGTCTCAGCACTGAAGCTCTTTGCTAAAGTTTGAAACATCAGATGTTTGTTGAAGGAGAGTGAAACTGTTCATAATTTCCCTTCACTCGTGTTTTATTCGCATTTTAAAACAGTGAACCGCCTTGAAAAGAGGTGATTTAAAAATAAAGTATCGCTTTTGGAAGGTATAAAAAAATGTACACCTTCTAGATTTGTAAGATTTTCGCTTATTTCCTACGAAATCTACAGTTAAACCGCTATCTTGAAATAGTGCTGCCATCTATCAGCTAGGAGAAAAACTAAGGACCGTATTAAGTTTATCTTTTTATTTTCTTCCCCTCAAAAAGTAGAAGTATTAACACTAGTGATCTTTTTTTTTTTTTTGTACCAGTGGACTGTATTGAATAAGTGCACTGTTCATTTATAACACCAAGAAATTTTCACTCAAAATCGGAAATACAGGAACATTTAGGAAGTACAGGAAGGTAGAAATTTGAACCCGAATTAGAAATTGTCCTTCGGACTTTGCGCACGAAGAGACACGGCGTCTAAATTTCGTTTAATAATTTGCTCCCCCAATTTTTAAAATCGAAAGTGAACGTAAGCTTAAGAGTTGGAATCAGTAACCCTGAAAATAAACAAAATTCAAAGATTTAATAAACCTTTTTTGCAATACGACAAATAGCATTCCCTCTAATTTTATTTTATTGGCCCTGAAAAGGGCCTTTTTTTTCCACCCATTAGGAGTGGGAATCGCTCACACTATGACCGACTAACAAAAAACGCGGTAAAGCCTGAACTCTTCTAGGGATGCTCGAAGTAACATTTTCCTCAGAGAACGAATCTCAAATGTCGCAAGGGCTCTGATAACTGGTAGTATCCCTACCGTCCGAACGAGATCCTTGATCACAGGCCTCACCATCTCAACTATTCTCCGTCTACGCAGTCGACGATACTGCTTACGAGTTAGGCGTATGACCGTCATGCCGATACTGACACTTCAGAAAAAATACTGTAGGAAAATTGGATATCACGCTCTATATAAAGCCTTACTAGGGAGGGGTGGAGTCGCACGCATTACCGATTGGTGAATTCTCTATGCACAAATGTCACAAAAAGTTCCGTAATAGAATTTTTGTTAATGTCGTTATTATTTTCCTAATCGTTGTTGGTAGGAAACTACGTGGTATTTCGCAAACTGTTTGCTTAGTAAGGGAAAGATAGGGATTTTAAAGATTAATGCCAATTCCGAACCGGATTTTCAGATTTTCACCCCCCAAAGTACTGACCGCGGCCGACGCTGCTTCACATAGGTGCTTCTAGTGTATGGTAAGGTGTATTGACTTGGCGAGAATCGTTGATTTTCACGAAAGTCTCTTCGGATCCTCTCTTACACCAGCTCTGGAGTTTCTTGTTGATTATCTTGGTCGCATTTCTGTTTCGCAGTCTCAGCACTGAAGCTCTTTGCTAAAGTTTGAAACATCAGATGTTTGTTGAAGGAGAGTGAAACTGTTCATAATTTCCATTCACTCGTGTTTTATTCGCATTTTAAAACAGTGAACCGCCTTGAAAAGAGGTGATTTAAAAATAAAGTATCGCTTTTGGAAGGTATAAAAAAATGTACACCTTCTAGATTTGTAAGATTTTCGCTTATTTCCTACGAAATCTACAGTTAAAGCGCTATCTTGAAATAGTGCTGCCATCTATCAGCTAGGAGAAAAACTAAGGACCGTATTAAGTTTATCTTTTTATTTTCTTCCCCTCAAAAAGTAGAAGTATTAACACTAGTGATCTTTTTTTTTGTACCAGTGGACTGTATTGAATAAGTGCACTGTTCATTTATAACACCAAGAAATTTTCACTCAAAATCGGAAATACAGGAACATTTACGAAGTACAGGAAGGTAGAAATTTGAACCCGAATTAGAAATTGTCCTTCGGACTTTGCGCACGAAGAGACACGGCGTCTAAATTTCGTTTAATAATTTGCTCCCCCAATTTTTAAAATCGAAAGTGAACGTAAGCTTAAGAGTTGGAATCAGTAACCCTGAAAATAAACAAAATTCAAAGATTTAATAAACCTTTTTTGCAATACGACAAATAGCATTCCCTCTAATTTTATTTTATTGGCCCTGAAAAGGGCCTTTTTTTTCCACCCATTAGGAGTGGGAATCGCTCACACTATGACCGACTAACAAAAAACGCGGTAAAGCCTGAACTCTTCTAGGGATGCTCGAAGTAACATTTTCCTCAGAGAACGAATCTCAAATGTCGCAAGGGCTCTGATAACTGGTAGTATCCCTACCGTCCGAACGAGATCCTTGATCACAGGCCTCACCATCTCAACTATTCTCCGTCTACGCAGTCGACGATACTGCTTACGAGTTAGGCGTATGACCGTCATGCCGATACTGACACTTCAGAAAAAATACTGTAGGAAAATTGGATATCACGCTCTATATAAAGCCTTACTAGGGAGGGGTGGAGTCGCACGCATTACCGATTGGTGAATTCTCTATGCACAAATGTCACAAAAAGTTCCGTAATAGAATTTTTGTTAATGTCGTTATTATTTTCCTAATCGTTGTTGGTAGGAAACTACGTGGTATTTCGCAAACTGTTTGCTTAGTAAGGGAAAGATAGGGATTTTAAAGATTAATGCCAATTCCGAACCGGATTTTCAGATTTTCACCCCCCAAAGTACTGACCGCGGCCGACGCTGCTTCACATAGGTGCTTCTAGTGTATGGTAAGGTGTATTGACTTGGCGAGAATCGTTGATTTTCACGAAAGTCTCTTCGGATCCTCTCTTACACCAGCTCTGGAGTTTCTTGTTGATTATCTTGGTCGCATTTCTGTTTCGCAGTCTCAGCACTGAAGCTCTTTGCTAAAGTTTGAAACATCAGATGTTTGTTGAAGGAGAGTGAAACTGTTCATAATTTCCATTCACTCGTGTTTTATTCGCATTTTTAAAACAGTGAACCGCCTTGAAAAGAGGTGATTTAAAAATAAAGTATCGCTTTTGGAAGGTATAAAAAAATGTACACCTTCTAGATTTGTAAGATTTTCGCTTATTTCCTACGAAATCTACAGTTAAAGCGCTATCTTGAAATAGTGCTGCCATCTATCAGCTAGGAGAAAAACTAAGGACCGTATTAAGTTTATCTTTTTATTTTCTTCCCCTCAAAAAGTAGAAGTATTAACACTAGCGATCTTTTTTTTTTGTACCAGTGGACTGTATTGAATAAGTGCACTGTTCATTTATAACACCAAGAAATTTTCACTCAAAATCGGAAATACAGGAACATTTACGAAGTACAGGAAGGTAGAAATTTGAACCCGAATTAGAAATTGTCCTTCGGACTTTGCGCACGAAGAGACACGGCGTCTAAATTTCGTTTAATAATTTGCTCCCCCAATTTTTAAAATCGAAAGAGAACGTAAGCTTAAGAGTTGGAATCAGTAACCCTGAAAATAAACAAAATTCAAAGATTTAATAAACCTTTTTTGCAATACGACAAATAGCATTCCCTCTAATTTTATTTTATTGGCCCTGAAAAGGGCCTTTTTTTTTCCACCCATTAGGAGTGGGAATCGCTCACACTATGACCGACTAACAAAAAACGCGGTAAAGCCTGAACTCTTCTAGGGATGCTCGAAGTAACATTTTCCTCAGAGAACGAATCTCAAATGTCGCAAGGGCTCTGATAACTGGTAGTATCCCTACCGTCCGAACGAGATCCTTGATCACAGGCCTCACCATCTCAACTATTCTCCGTCTACGCAGTCGACGATACTGCTTACGAGTTAGGCGTATGACCGTCATGCCGATACTGACACTTCAGAAAAAATACTGTAGGAAAATTGGATATCACGCTCTATATAAAGCCTTACTAGGGAGGGGTGGAGTCGCACGCATTACCGATTGGTGAATTCTCTATGCACAAATGTCACAAAAAGTTCCGTAATAGAATTTTTGTTAATGTCGTTATTATTTTCCTAATCGTTGTTGGTAGGAAACTACGTGGTATTTCGCAAACTGTTTGCTTAGTAAGGGAAAGATAGGGATTTTAAAGATTAATGCCAATTCCGAACCGGATTTTCAGATTTTCACCCCCCAAAGTACTGACCGCGGCCGACGCTGCTTCACATAGGTGCTTCTAGTGTATGGTAAGGTGTATTGACTTGGCGAGAATCGTTGATTTTCACGAAAGTCTCTTCGGATCCTCTCTTACACCAGCTCTGGAGTTTCTTGTTGATTATCTTGGTCGCATTTCTGTTTCGCAGTCTCAGCACTGAAGCTCTTTGCTAAAGTTTGAAACATCAGATGTTTGTTGAAGGAGAGTGAAACTGTTCATAATTTCCCATTCACTCGTGTTTTATTCGCATTTTAAAACAGTGAACCGCCTTGAAAAGAGGTGATTTAAAAATAAAGTATCGCTTTTGGAAGGTATAAAAAAATGTACACCTTCTAGATTTGTAAGATTTTCGCTTATTTCCTACGAAATCTACAGTTAAAGCGCTATCTTGAAATAGTGCTGCCATCTATCAGCTAGGAGAAAAACTAAGGACCGTATTAAGTTTATCTTTTTATTTTCTTCCCCTCAAAAAGTAGAAGTATTAACACTAGTGATCTTTTTTTTTGTACCAGTGGACTGTATTGAATAAGTGCACTGTTCATTTATAACACCAAGAAATTTTCACTCAAAATCGGAAATACAGGAACATTTACGAAGTACAGGAAGGTAGAAATTTGAACCCGAATTAGAAATTGTCCTTCGGACTTTGCGCACGAAGAGACACGGCGTCTAAATTTCGTTTAATAATTTGCTCCCCCAATTTTTAAAATCGAAAGTGAACGTAAGCTTAAGAGTTGGAATCAGTAACCCTGAAAATAAACAAAATTCAAAGATTTAATAAACCTTTTTTGCAATACGACAAATAGCATTCCCTCTAATTTTATTTTATTGGCCCTGAAAAGGGCCTTTTTTTTCCACCCATTAGGAGTGGGAATCGCTCACACTATGACCGACTAACAAAAAACGCGGTAAAGCCTGAACTCTTCTAGGGATGCTCGAAGTAACATTTTCCTCAGAGAACGAATCTCAAATGTCGCAAGGGCTCTGATAACTGGTAGTATCCCTACCGTCCGAACGAGATCCTTGATCACAGGCCTCACCATCTCAACTATTCTCCGTCTACGCAGTCGACGATACTGCTTACGAGTTAGGCGTATGACCGTCATGCCGATACTGACACTTCAGAAAAAATACTGTAGGAAAATTGGATATCACGCTCTATATAAAGCCTTACTAGGGAGGGGTGGAGTCGCACGCATTACCGATTGGTGAATTCTCTATGCACAAATGTCACAAAAAGTTCCGTAATAGAATTTTTGTTAATGTCGTTATTATTTTCCTAATCGTTGTTGGTAGGAAACTACGTGGTATTTCGCAAACTGTTTGCTTAGTAAGGGAAAGATAGGGATTTTAAAGATTAATGCCAATTCCGAACCGGATTTTCAGATTTTCACCCCCCAAAGTACTGACCGCGGCCGACGCTGCTTCACATAGGTGCTTCTAGTGTATGGTAAGGTGTATTGACTTGGCGAGAATCGTTGATTTTCACGAAAGTCTCTTCGGATCCTCTCTTACACCAGCTCTGGAGTTTCTTGTTGATTATCTTGGTCGCATTTCTGTTTCGCAGTCTCAGCACTGAAGCTCTTTGCTAAAGTTTGAAACATCAGATGTTTGTTGAAGGAGAGTGAAACTGTTCATAATTTCCATTCACTCGTGTTTTATTCGCATTTTAAAACAGTGAACCGCCTTGAAAAGAGGTGATTTAAAAATAAAGTATCGCTTTTGGAAGGTATAAAAAAATGTACACCTTCTAGATTTGTAAGATTTTCGCTTATTTCCTACGAAATCTACAGTTAAAGCGCTATCTTGAAATAGTGCTGCCATCTATCAGCTAGGAGAAAAACTAAGGACCGTATTAAGTTTATCTTTTTATTTTCTTCCCCTCAAAAAGTAGAAGTATTAACACTAGTGATCTTTTTTTTTTGTACCAGTGGACTGTATTGAATAAGTGCACTGTTCATTTATAACACCAAGAAATTTTCACTCAAAATCGGAAATACAGGAACATTTACGAAGTACAGGAAGGTAGAAATTTGAACCCGAATTAGAAATTGTCCTTCGGACTTTGCGCACGAAGAGACACGGCGTCTAAATTTCGTTTAATAATTTGCTCCCCCAATTTTTAAAATCGAAAGAGAACGTAAGCTTAAGAGTTGGAATCAGTAACCCTGAAAATAAACAAAATTCAAAGATTTAATAAACCTTTTTTGCAATACGACAAATAGCATTCCCTCTAATTTTATTTTATTGGCCCTGAAAAGGGCCTTTTTTTTCCACCCATTAGGAGTGGGAATCGCTCACACTATGACCGACTAACAAAAAAACGCGGTAAAGCCTGAACTCTTCTAGGGATGCTCGAAGTAACATTTTCCTCAGAGAACGAATCTCAAATGTCGCAAGGGCTCTGATAACTGGTAGTATCCCTACCGTCCGAACGAGATCCTTGATCACAGGCCTCACCATCTCAACTATTCTCCGTCTACGCAGTCGACGATACTGCTTACGAGTTAGGCGTATGACCGTCATGCCGATACTGACACTTCAGAAAAAATACTGTAGGAAAATTGGATATCACGCTCTATATAAAGCCTTACTAGGGAGGGGTGGAGTCGCACGCATTACCGATTGGTGAATTCTCTATGCACAAATGTCACAAAAAGTTCCGTAATAGAATTTTTGTTAATGTCGTTATTATTTTCCTAATCGTTGTTGGTAGGAAACTACGTGGTATTTCGCAAACTGTTTGCTTAGTAAGGGAAAGATAGGGATTTTAAAGATTAATGCCAATTCCGAACCGGATTTTCAGATTTTCACCCCCCAAAGTACTGACCGCGGCCGACGCTGCTTCACATAGGTGCTTCTAGTGTATGGTAAGGTGTATTGACTTGGCGAGAATCGTTGATTTTCACGAAAGTCTCTTCGGATCCTCTCTTACACCAGCTCTGGAGTTTCTTGTTGATTATCTTGGTCGCATTTCTGTTTCGCAGTCTCAGCACTGAAGCTCTTTGCTAAAGTTTGAAACATCAGATGTTTGTTGAAGGAGAGTGAAACTGTTCATAATTTCCCATTCACTCGTGTTTTATTCGCATTTTAAAACAGTGAACCGCCTTGAAAAGAGGTGATTTAAAAATAAAGTATCGCTTTTGGAAGGTATAAAAAAATGTACACCTTCTAGATTTGTAAGATTTTCGCTTATTTCCTACGAAATCTACAGTTAAAGCGCTATCTTGAAATAGTGCTGCCATCTATCAGCTAGGAGAAAAACTAAGGACCGTATTAAGTTTATCTTTTTATTTTCTTCCCCTCAAAAAGTAGAAGTATTAACACTAGTGATCTTTTTTTTTTGTACCAGTGGACTGTATTGAATAAGTGCACTGTTCATTTATAACACCAAGAAATTTTCACTCAAAATCGGAAATACAGGAACATTTACGAAGTACAGGAAGGTAGAAATTTGAACCCGAATTAGAAATTGTCCTTCGGACTTTGCGCACGAAGAGACACGGCGTCTAAATTTCGTTTAATAATTTGCTCCCCCAATTTTTAAAATCGAAAGAGAACGTAAGCTTAAGAGTTGGAATCAGTAACCCTGAAAATAAACAAAATTCAAAGATTTAATAAACCTTTTTTGCAATACGACAAATAGCATTCCCTCTAATTTTATTTTATTGGCCCTGAAAAGGGCCTTTTTTTTCCACCCATTAGGAGTGGGAATCGCTCACACTATGACCGACTAACAAAAAACGCGGTAAAGCCTGAACTCTTCTAGGGGGCTCGAAGTAACATTTTCTCTGAGGGTAATCTCTACATGATAGCAATAGCTCTGAAGAGATCCTTTATTTAGAAAGGAGTCATCTACTCTCCGTCTACAGTTACGAGTAAGGGCTGGTGGTTGACCGTCTTGAAACCTGCAAAATACTAAGCAGAAAAAATACTGTAAGAAGAATAATTAGTAGGCACTTTTAGTTTACACTAGATGGAGTCTTACGATCGCACAAACATTACCGATTGGTGAATTTCTGCTCCATGCACAAATTCACAAAAAGTTTTTAATTTATTTTATATTTTATAATTTTTATTTTCATTTTTTATTATTTTAATACTCACATCACAAACTCACATTTACATTACAACATAAAGGAAGGATGAAGTAATAACCGATAGGAAGAGATTGTAGATTCTATTGTCAGGAGATTAGTGCGGCGCGAGGCCTGCGTTTCAGAAGGGCTGTAGTGATCATATGGAAGTTGCTATTATTTCATTTGAATACTATTCTATTGTAAAAATTTTTATGATTTAATACAAGACTGTTTTTGTTCATATTGAAATCACGTCTTATTACTTCATTGGAAAATATCGATGTGCGCCTCTAACTGCCTCAGGAATTTATTTTGTACTCTTTCAATTAAATTCATATTTTTCGCGGCAAACGACCAGACCGGAGCTGCGTAAAGAGCGGTAGGAAACTATTGTTTTATATAGAATTTTATTTTTTATTACTTAAGTGTTTACTATTAAAAAGCATTTTAAATTTCTAATTTTCCTATCATTTTATTTTTAACCGTTATGTGAGGACGCCAGGTATTTATCTAATATTACACCTAAATATTTTACAGAGTTTTCTTATTGCCTCGTCGAGTAGATATAATCTAGGGGAGTTTTGTAAGTACGAGTAAAAAAAATAGCATTACATTTAGATTGACTTTAATTTTCCATTTAGTAAACCAATCTTCCAGAGTGTCCTGTGACTGAATGTAACTAGCAACAGAGTTAATGTGTTAGCATTATATGTCATCCGCATACAAGCTAGAGAAGTATACATTTCTAGGAATATCATTTTAAATTAAACAGTACTAAGTGGACTGTTGAACACCTGCTGTTATTGATTTTAAAGTGGAGAAAGTGTTTGTATGCGGACTGAAATGACGATCGCAAAGGTAATTGTGTAAGAATGTAAAAATCAGGCATTTTGAGCTGGATTAGTTTGTAATGAGGCCTACATGCGAGATGCTCGAAATTTGCGATGTCTAAGAAGAGTGCACCAGTTCTTACGTGATTGTAATCCCCCCAATTACAACACGAAGCAACGATGAAGGTGTTGTGCTGGTTGCGAAAACCAAATTGCTCCTAAACATTATTCGGAAGAATTGGATGGTTTTAACCTTGCAATACGAGGCAACTCAATAGACTAATTCCCTCAAGTTAGATAGCTTTATTTTATGGCCCTGAAAAGGCCTTTTTTTCCACCATTAGGATAATCGCTCACATTATGACCGACTAACAAAAAACGCGGTAAAGCCTGAACTCTTCTAGGGATGCTCGAAGTAACATTTTCCTCAGAGAACGAATCTCAAATGTCGCAAGGGCTCTGATAACTGGTAGTATCCCTACCGTCCGAACGAGATCCTTGATCACAGGCCTCACCATCTCAACTATTCTCCGTCTACGCAGTCGACGATACTGCTTACGAGTTAGGCGTATGACCGTCATGCCGATACTGACACTTCAGAAAAAATACTGTAGGAAAATTGGATATCACGCTCTATATAAAGCCTTACTAGGGAGGGGTGGAGTCGCACGCATTACCGATTGGTGAATTCTCTATGCACAAATGTCACAAAAAGTTCCGTAATAGAATTTTTGTTAATGTCGTTATTATTTTCCTAATCGTTGTTGGTAGGAAACTACGTGGTATTTCGCAAACTGTTTGCTTAGTAAGGGAAAGATAGGGATTTTAAAGATTAATGCCAATTCCGAACCGGATTTTCAGATTTTCACCCCCCAAAGTACTGACCGCGGCCGACGCTGCTTCACATAGGTGCTTCTAGTGTATGGTAAGGTGTATTGACTTGGCGAGAATCGTTGATTTTTCACGAAAGTCTCTTCGGAGCCTCTCTTACACCAGCTCTGGAGTTTCTTGTTGATTATCTTGGTCGCATTTCTGTTTCGCAGTCTCAGCACTGAAGCTCTTTGCTAAAGTTTGAAACATCAGATGTTTGTTGAAGGAGAGTGAAACTGTTCATAATTTCCCTTCACTCGTGTTTTATTCGCATTTTAAAACAGTGAACCGCCTTGAAAAGAGGTGATTTAAAAATAAAGTATCGCTTTTGGAAGGTATAAAAAAATGTACACCTTCTAGATTTGTAAGATTTTCGCTTATTTCCTACGAAATCTACAGTTAAACCGCTATCTTGAAATAGTGCTGCCATCTATCAGCTAGGAGAAAAACTAAGGACCGTATTAAGTTTATCTTTTTATTTTCTTCCCCTCAAAAAGTAGAAGTATTAACACTAGCGATCTTTTTTTTTTTGTACCAGTGGACTGTATTGAATAAGTGCACTGTTCATTTATAACACCAAGAAATTTTCACTCAAAATCGGAAATACAGGAACATTTAGGAAGTACAGGAAGGTAGAAATTTGAACCCGAATTAGAAATTGTCCTTCGGACTTTGCGCACGAAGAGACACGGCGTCTAAATTTCGTTTAATAATTTGCTCCCCCAATTTTTAAAATCGAAAGTGAACGTAAGCTTAAGAGTTGGAATCAGTAACCCTGAAAATAAACAAAATTCAAAGATTTAATAAACCTTTTTTTGCAATACGACAAATAGCATTCCCTCTAATTTTATTTTATTGGCCCTGAAAAGGGCCTTTTTTTTCCACCCATTAGGAGTGGGAATCGCTCACATTATGACCGACTAACAAAAAACGCGGTAAAGCCTGAACTCTTCTAGGGATGCTCGAAGTAACATTTTCCTCAGAGAACGAATTTCAAATGTCAAGGGCTCTGATAACTGGTAGTATCCCTACCGTCCGAACGAGATCCTTGATCACAGGCCTCACCATCTCAACTATTCTCCGTCTACGCAGTCGACGATACTGCTTACGAGTTAGGCGTATGACCGTCATGCCGATACTGACACTTCAGAAAAAATACTGTAGGAAAATTGGATATCACGCTCTATATAAAGCCTTACTAGGGAGGGGTGGAGTCGCACGCATTACCGATTGGTGAATTCTCTATGCACAAATGTCACAAAAAGTTCCGTAATAGAATTTTTGTTAATGTCGTTATTATTTTCCTAATCGTTGTTGGTAGGAAACTACGTGGTATTTCGCAAACTGTTTGCTTAGTAAGGGAAAGATAGGGATTTTAAAGATTAATGCCAATTCCGAACCGGATTTTCAGATTTTCACCCCCCAAAGTACTGACCGCGGCCGACGCTGCTTCACATAGGTGCTTCTAGTGTATGGTAAGGTGTATTGACTTGGCGAGAATCGTTGATTTTCACGAAAGTCTCTTCGGAGCCTCTCTTACACCAGCTCTGGAGTTTCTTGTTGATTATCTTGGTCGCATTTCTGTTTCGCAGTCTCAGCACTGAAGCTCTTTGCTAAAGTTTGAAACATCAGATGTTTGTTGAAGGAGAGTGAAACTGTTCATAATTTCCCTTCACTCGTGTTTTATTCGCATTTTAAAACAGTGAACCGCCTTGAAAAGAGGTGATTTAAAAATAAAGTATCGCTTTTGGAAGGTATAAAAAAATGTACACCTTCTAGATTTGTAAGATTTTCGCTTATTTCCTACGAAATCTACAGTTAAACCGCTATCTTGAAATAGTGCTGCCATCTATCAGCTAGGAGAAAAACTAAGGACCGTATTAAGTTTATCTTTTTATTTTCTTCCCCTCAAAAAGTAGAAGTATTAACACTAGCGATCTTTTTTTTTTTGTACCAGTGGACTGTATTGAATAAGTGCACTGTTCATTTATAACACCAAGAAATTTTCACTCAAAATCGGAAATACAGGAACATTTAGGAAGTACAGGAAGGTAGAAATTTGAACCCGAATTAGAAATTGTCCTTCGGACTTTGCGCACGAAGAGACACGGCGTCTAAATTTCGTTTAATAATTTGCTCCCCCAATTTTTAAAATCGAAAGTGAACGTAAGCTTAAGAGTTGGAATCAGTAACCCTGAAAATAAACAAAATTCAAAGATTTAATAAACCTTTTTTGCAATACGACAAATAGCATTCCCTCTAATTTTATTTTATTGGCCCTGAAAAGGGCCTTTTTTTTCCACCCATTAGGAGTGGGAATCGCTCACACTATGACCGACTAACAAAAAACGCGGTAAAGCCTGAACTCTTCTAGGGATGCTCGAAGTAACATTTTCCTCAGAGAACGAATCTCAAATGTCGCAAGGGCTCTGATAACTGGTAGTATCCCTACCGTCCGAACGAGATCCTTGATCACAGGCCTCACCATCTCAACTATTCTCCGTCTACGCAGTCGACGATACTGCTTACGAGTTAGGCGTATGACCGTCATGCCGATACTGACACTTCAGAAAAAATACTGTAGGAAAATTGGATATCACGCTCTATATAAAGCCTTACTAGGGAGGGGTGGAGTCGCACGCATTACCGATTGGTGAATTCTCTATGCACAAATGTCACAAAAAGTTCCGTAATAGAATTTTTGTTAATGTCGTTATTATTTTCCTAATCGTTGTTGGTAGGAAACTACGTGGTATTTCGCAAACTGTTTGCTTAGTAAGGGAAAGATAGGGATTTTAAAGATTAATGCCAATTCCGAACCGGATTTTCAGATTTTCACCCCCCAAAGTACTGACCGCGGCCGACGCTGCTTCACATAGGTGCTTCTAGTGTATGGTAAGGTGTATTGACTTGGCGAGAATCGTTGATTTTCACGAAAGTCTCTTCGGAGCCTCTCTTACACCAGCTCTGGAGTTTCTTGTTGATTATCTTGGTCGCATTTCTGTTTCGCAGTCCAGCACTGAAGCTCTTTGCTAAAGTTTGAAACATCAGATGTTTGTTGAAGGAGAGTGAAACTGTTCATAATTTCCCTTCACTCGTGTTTTATTCGCATTTTAAAACAGTGAACCGCCTTGAAAAGAGGTGATTTAAAAATAAAGTATCGCTTTTGGAAGGTATAAAAAAAATGTACACCTTCTAGATTTGTAAGATTTTCGCTTATTTCCTACGAAATCTACAGTTAAACCGCTATCTTGAAATAGTGCTGCCATCTATCAGCTAGGAGAAAAACTAAGGACCGTATTAAGTTTATCTTTTTATTTTCTTCCCCTCAAAAAGTAGAAGTATTAACACTAGCGATCTTTTTTTTTTGTACCAGTGGACTGTATTGAATAAGTGCACTGTTCATTTATAACACCAAGAAATTTTCACTCAAAATCGGAAATACAGGAACATTTAGGAAGTACAGGAAGGTAGAAATTTGAACCCGAATTAGAAATTGTCCTTCGGACTTTGCGCACGAAGAGACACGGCGTCTAAATTTCGTTTAATAATTTGCTCCCCCAATTTTTAAAATCGAAAGTGAACGTAAGCTTAAGAGTTGGAATCAGTAACCCTGAAAATAAACAAAATTCAAAGATTTAATAAACCTTTTTTGCAATACGACAAATAGCATTCCCTCTAATTTTATTTTATTGGCCCTGAAAAGGGCCTTTTTTTTCCACCCATTAGGAGTGGGAATCGCTCACATTATGACCGACTAACAAAAAACGCGGTAAAGCCTGAACTCTTCTAGGGATGCTCGAAGTAACATTTTCCTCAGAGAACGAATCTCAAATGTCGCAAGGGCTCTGATAACTGGTAGTATCCCTACCGTCCGAACGAGATCCTTGATCACAGGCCTCACCATCTCAACTATTCTCCGTCTACGCAGTCGACGATACTGCTTACGAGTTAGGCGTATGACCGTCATGCCGATACTGACACTTCAGAAAAAATACTGTAGGAAAATTGGATATCACGCTCTATATAAAGCCTTACTAGGGAGGGGTGGAGTCGCACGCATTACCGATTGGTGAATTCTCTATGCACAAATGTCACAAAAAGTTCCGTAATAGAATTTTTGTTAATGTCGTTATTATTTTCCTAATCGTTGTTGGTAGGAAACTACGTGGTATTTCGCAAACTGTTTGCTTAGTAAGGGAAAGATAGGGATTTTAAAGATTAATGCCAATTCCGAACCGGATTTTCAGATTTTCACCCCCCAAAGTACTGACCGCGGCCGACGCTGCTTCACATAGGTGCTTCTAGTGTATGGTAAGGTGTATTGACTTGGCGAGAATCGTTGATTTTCACGAAAGTCTCTTCGGAGCCTCTCTTACACCAGCTCTGGAGTTTCTTGTTGATTATCTTGGTCGCATTTCTGTTTCGCAGTCTCAGCACTGAAGCTCTTTGCTAAAGTTTGAAACATCAGATGTTTGTTGAAGGAGAGTGAAACTGTTCATAATTTCCCTTCACTCGTGTTTTATTCGCATTTTAAAACAGTGAACCGCCTTGAAAAGAGGTGATTTAAAAATAAAGTATCGCTTTTGGAAGGTATAAAAAAATGTACACCTTCTAGATTTGTAAGATTTTCGCTTATTTCCTACGAAATCTACAGTTAAACCGCTATCTTGAAATAGTGCTGCCATCTATCAGCTAGGAGAAAAACTAAGGACCGTATTAAGTTTATCTTTTTATTTTCTTCCCCTCAAAAAGTAGAAGTATTAACACTAGCGATCTTTTTTTTTTGTACCAGTGGACTGTATTGAATAAGTGCACTGTTCATTTATAACACCAAGAAATTTTCACTCAAAATCGGAAATACAGGAACATTTAGGAAGTACAGGAAGGTAGAAATTTGAACCCGAATTAGAAATTGTCCTTCGGACTTTGCGCACGAAGAGACACGGCGTCTAAATTTCGTTTAATAATTTGCTCCCCCAATTTTTAAAATCGAAAGTGAACGTAAGCTTAAGAGTTGGAATCAGTAACCCTGAAAATAAACAAAATTCAAAGATTTAATAAACCTTTTTTGCAATACGACAAATAGCATTCCCTCTAATTTTATTTTATTGGCCCTGAAAAGGGCCTTTTTTTTCCACCCATTAGGAGTGGGAATCGCTCACACTATGACCGACTAACAAAAAACGCGGTAAAGCCTGAACTCTTCTAGGGATGCTCGAAGTAACATTTTCCTCAGAGAACGAATCTCAAATGTCGCAAGGGCTCTGATAACTGGTAGTATCCCTACCGTCCGAACGAGATCCTTGATCACAGGCCTCACCATCTCAACTATTCTCCGTCTACGCAGTCGACGATACTGCTTACGAGTTAGGCGTATGACCGTCATGCCGATACTGACACTTCAGAAAAAATACTGTAGGAAAATTGGATATCACGCTCTATATAAAGCCTTACTAGGGAGGGGTGGAGTCGCACGCATTACCGATTGGTGAATTCTCTATGCACAAATGTCACAAAAAGTTCCGTAATAGAATTTTTGTTAATGTCGTTATTATTTTCCTAATCGTTGTTGGTAGGAAACTACGTGGTATTTCGCAAACTGTTTGCTTAGTAAGGGAAAGATAGGGATTTTAAAGATTAATGCCAATTCCGAACCGGATTTTCAGATTTTCACCCCCCAAAGTACTGACCGCGGCCGACGCTGCTTCACATAGGTGCTTCTAGTGTATGGTAAGGTGTATTGACTTGGCGAGAATCGTTGATTTTCACGAAAGTCTCTTCGGAGCCTCTCTTACACCAGCTCTGGAGTTTCTTGTTGATTATCTTGGTCGCATTTCTGTTTCGCAGTCTCAGCACTGAAGCTCTTTGCTAAAGTTTGAAACATCAGATGTTTGTTGAAGGAGAGTGAAACTGTTCATAATTTCCCTTCACTCGTGTTTTATTCGCATTTTAAAACAGTGAACCGCCTTGAAAAGAGGTGATTTAAAAATAAAGTATCGCTTTTGGAAGGTATAAAAAAATGTACACCTTCTAGATTTGTAAGATTTTCGCTTATTTCCTACGAAATCTACAGTTAAACCGCTATCTTGAAATAGTGCTGCCATCTATCAGCTAGGAGAAAAACTAAGGACCGTATTAAGTTTATCTTTTTATTTTCTTCCCCTCAAAAAGTAGAAGTATTAACACTAGCGATCTTTTTTTTTTGTACCAGTGGACTGTATTGAATAAGTGCACTGTTCATTTATAACACCAAGAAATTTTCACTCAAAATCGGAAATACAGGAACATTTAGGAAGTACAGGAAGGTAGAAATTTGAACCCGAATTAGAAATTGTCCTTCGGACTTTGCGCACGAAGAGACACGGCGTCTAAATTTCGTTTAATAATTTGCTCCCCCAATTTTTAAAATCGAAAGTGAACGTAAGCTTAAGAGTTGGAATCAGTAACCCTGAAAATAAACAAAATTCAAAGATTTAATAAACCTTTTTTGCAATACGACAAATAGCATTCCCTCTAATTTTATTTTATTGGCCCTGAAAAGGGCCTTTTTTTTCCACCCATTAGGAGTGGGAATCGCTCACACTATGACCGACTAACAAAAAACGCGGTAAAGCCTGAACTCTTCTAGGGATGCTCGAAGTAACATTTTCCTCAGAGAACGAATTTCAAATGTCTCAAGGGCTCTGATAACTGGTAGTATCCCTACCGTCCGAACGAGATCCTTGATCACAGGCCTCACCATCTCAACTATTCTCCGTCTACGCAGTCGACGATACTGCTTACGAGTTAGGCGTATGACCGTCATGCCGATACTGACACTTCAGAAAAAATACTGTAGGAAAATTGGATATCACGCTCTATATAAAGCCTTACTAGGGAGGGGTGGAGTCGCACGCATTACCGATTGGTGAATTCTCTATGCACAAATGTCACAAAAAGTTCCGTAATAGAATTTTTGTTAATGTCGTTATTATTTTCCTAATCGTTGTTGGTAGGAAACTACGTGGTATTTCGCAAACTGTTTGCTTAGTAAGGGAAAGATAGGGATTTTAAAGATTAATGCCAATTCCGAACCGGATTTTCAGATTTTCACCCCCCAAAGTACTGACCGCGGCCGACGCTGCTTCACATAGGTGCTTCTAGTGTATGGTAAGGTGTATTGACTTGGCGAGAATCGTTGATTTTCACGAAAGTCTCTTCGGAGCCTCTCTTACACCAGCTCTGGAGTTTCTTGTTGATTATCTTGGTCGCATTTCTGTTTCGCAGTCTCAGCACTGAAGCTCTTTGCTAAAGTTTGAAACATCAGATGTTTGTTGAAGGAGAGTGAAACTGTTCATAATTTCCCTTCACTCGTGTTTTATTCGCATTTTAAAACAGTGAACCGCCTTGAAAAGAGGTGATTTAAAAATAAAGTATCGCTTTTGGAAGGTATAAAAAAATGTACACCTTCTAGATTTGTAAGATTTTCGCTTATTTCCTACGAAATCTACAGTTAAACCGCTATCTTGAAATAGTGCTGCCATCTATCAGCTAGGAGAAAAACTAAGGACCGTATTAAGTTTATCTTTTTATTTTCTTCCCCTCAAAAAGTAGAAGTATTAACACTAGCGATCTTTTTTTTTTTGTACCAGTGGACTGTATTGAATAAGTGCACTGTTCATTTATAACACCAAGAAATTTTCACTCAAAATCGGAAATACAGGAACATTTAGGAAGTACAGGAAGGTAGAAATTTGAACCCGAATTAGAAATTGTCCTTCGGACTTTGCGCACGAAGAGACACGGCGTCTAAATTTCGTTTAATAATTTGCTCCCCCAATTTTTAAAATCGAAAGTGAACGTAAGCTTAAGAGTTGGAATCAGTAACCCTGAAAATAAACAAAATTCAAAGATTTAATAAACCTTTTTTGCAATACGACAAATAGCATTCCCTCTAATTTTATTTTATTGGCCCTGAAAAGGGCCTTTTTTTTCCACCCATTAGGAGTGGGAATCGCTCACACTATGACCGACTAACAAAAAACGCGGTAAAGCCTGAACTCTTCTAGGGATGCTCGAAGTAACATTTTCCTCAGAGAACGAATCTCAAATGTCACAAGGGCTCTGATAACTGGTAGTATCCCTACCGTCCGAACGAGATCCTTGATCACAGGCCTCACCATCTCAACTATTCTCCGTCTACGCAGTCGACGATACTGCTTACGAGTTAGGCGTATGACCGTCATGCCGATACTGACACTTCAGAAAAAATACTGTAGGAAAATTGGATATCACGCTCTATATAAAGCCTTACTAGGGAGGGGTGGAGTCGCACGCATTACCGATTGGTGAATTCTCTATGCACAAATGTCACAAAAAGTTCCGTAATAGAATTTTTGTTAATGTCGTTATTATTTTCCTAATCGTTGTTGGTAGGAAACTACGTGGTATTTCGCAAACTGTTTGCTTAGTAAGGGAAAGATAGGGATTTTAAAGATTAATGCCAATTCCGAACCGGATTTTCAGATTTTCACCCCCCAAAGTACTGACCGCGGCCGACGCTGCTTCACATAGGTGCTTCTAGTGTATGGTAAGGTGTATTGACTTGGCGAGAATCGTTGATTTTCACGAAAGTCTCTTCGGAGCCTCTCTTACACCAGCTCTGGAGTTTCTTGTTGATTATCTTGGTCGCATTTCTGTTTCGCAGTCTCAGCACTGAAGCTCTTTGCTAAAGTTTGAAACCTCAGATGTTTGTTGAAGGAGAGTCTTTCATAATTTCTTCACTCGTGTTTTAGCATTTCAGTGAACCGCCTTGAAAAGTGATTTAAAAATGTATGTTTTTTAAATGTACACTGATTTTAAGATCGCATTTTAAAACAGTTAAACCGTTTTGAAATAGGTGATTTAAATAAGGACCGTATTAAGGTACTTTTTAAAAAAAAAGTATCACTAGCATTGATACGAAATAAGTGCACTGTTTGTTTCACTAATCGGAAATACAGTTACGAAGGTAAAATTTGAATAAATTGCTTAAAGGACCGTTAAATTTATCTTTTATTTTCTTCCCCTAACAAAGTGAAGTAGAAATTAATCTGTTTTTTTTTTGTAAAGTGGACTGTAAGATTGAGTTTTCATTTATAACACCAAGAAATTTTCACTCAAAATCGGAAAGAACTTTCCGAAGTAAATAGGAATTAGAAATTTAGTCTGATAATTACTCTAAGAGTACACGGCCTATTTTTTGTTTAATTAATTTGCTCCCCCCAATTTTAAAATCGAAAGGAGAATAAGCTTAAGAGTTGGAATCAGTAACCCTGAAAATAAACAAAATTCAAAGAATTTAATAACCTTTTTAAATCGGTACCTAAAGAGTTTAATCAGTAACCCTGAAATAATTTAAAGATTAATTAACCTTTTTTTTATATAGCACTAATTTTTTTTATTTACTTTTACTTTTTCCTAGAGAAAATACGAAATTTTAAAAAAAAAGTAACTACTGAACTCTATACGAAACATTTCCAAAAATATCAAATGTCAATTCTAAATGGTAGTATCTTACCGACGAACGAGATCCTTACCAGGTAAAAAATTAATACTGTAGAAAAATACTAAATATAATTCTATACTGACTCAGAAAAAAGAGTATAAATTTTAAGCCTGTCACAAAAAGATAAATGAATTTATGTTAATGTAAAAAAGTTTTTTTTTTCGGTTGAAGGAAAACGTAATTTCGCAAACTGTTTGCTTAGTAAGGGAAAGATAGGGATTTTAAGATTAATGCAATTTTCAGATTTTCACCCCCAAAGTACTGACCGGCCGACGCTGCTTCAATAGGTGCTTAGGTGTTTATGGTAAGGTGTATTGACTTGGCGAGATCGTTGATTTTCACGAAATGTCTCTCGGATCTCTTACACCAGCTCTGGAGTTTCTTGTTGATTATCTTGGTCGCATTTCTGTTTCGCAGTCTCAGCACTGAAGCTCTTTGCTAAAGTTTGAAACATCAGATGTTTGTTGAAGGAGAGTGAAACTGTTCATAATTTCCCTTCACTCGTGTTTTATTCGCATTTTAAAACAGTGAACCGCCTTGAAAAGAGGTGATTTAAAAATAAAGTATCGCTTTTGGAAGGTATAAAAAAATGTACACCTTCTAGATTTGTAAGATTTTCGCTTATTTCCTACGAAATCTACAGTTAAACCGCTATCTTGAAATAGTGCTGCCATCTATCAGCTAGGAGAAAAACTAAGGACCGTATTAAGTTTATCTTTTTATTTTCTTCCCCTCAAAAAGTAGAAGTATTAACACTAGCGATCTTTTTTTTTTTTTTTGTACCAGTGGACTGTATTGAATAAGTGCACTGTTCATTTATAACACCAAGAAATTTTCACTCAAAATCGGAAATACAGGAACATTTAGGAAGTACAGGAAGGTAGAAATTTGAACCCGAATTAGAAATTGTCCTTCGGACTTTGCGCACGAAGAGACACGGCGTCTAAATTTCGTTTAATAATTTGCTCCCCCAATTTTTAAAATCGAAAGTGAACGTAAGCTTAAGAGTTGGAATCAGTAACCCTGAAAATAAACAAAATTCAAAGATTTAATAAACCTTTTTTGCAATACGACAAATAGCATTCCCTCTAATTTTATTTTATTGGCCCTGAAAAGGGCCTTTTTTTTCCACCCATTAGGAGTGGGAATCGCTCACATTATGACCGACTAACAAAAAACGCGGTAAAGCCTGAACTCTTCTAGGGATGCTCGAAGTAACATTTTCCTCAGAGAACGAATTTCAAATGTCGCAAGGGCTCTGATAACTGGTAGTATCCCTACCGTCCGAACGAGATCCTTGATCACAGGCCTCACCATCTCAACTATTCTCCGTCTACGCAGTCGACGATACTGCTTACGAGTTAGGCGTATGACCGTCATGCCGATACTGACACTTCAGAAAAAATACTGTAGGAAAATTGGATATCACGCTCTATATAAAGCCTTACTAGGGAGGGGTGGAGTCGCACGCATTACCGATTGGTGAATTCTCTATGCACAAATGTCACAAAAAGTTCCGTAATAGAATTTTTGTTAATGTCGTTATTATTTTCCTAATCGTTGTTGGTAGGAAACTACGTGGTATTTCGCAAACTGTTTGCTTAGTAAGGGAAAGATAGGGATTTTAAAGATTAATGCCAATTCCGAACCGGATTTTCAGATTTTCACCCCCCAAAGTACTGACCGCGGCCGACGCTGCTTCACATAGGTGCTTCTAGTGTATGGTAAGGTGTATTGACTTGGCGAGAATCGTTGATTTTCACGAAAGTCTCTTCGGAGCCTCTCTTACACCAGCTCTGGAGTTTCTTGTTGATTATCTTGGTCGCATTTCTGTTTCGCAGTCTCAGCACTGAAGCTCTTTGCTAAAGTTTGAAACATCAGATGTTTGTTGAAGGAGAGTGAAACTGTTCATAATTTCCCTTCACTCGTGTTTTATTCGCATTTTAAAACAGTGAACCGCCTTGAAAAGAGGTGATTTAAAAATAAAGTATCGCTTTTGGAAGGTATAAAAAAATGTACACCTTCTAGATTTGTAAGATTTTCGCTTATTTCCTACGAAATCTACAGTTAAACCGCTATCTTGAAATAGTGCTGCCATCTATCAGCTAGGAGAAAAACTAAGGACCGTATTAAGTTTATCTTTTTATTTTCTTCCCCTCAAAAAGTAGAAGTATTAACACTAGCGATCTTTTTTTTGTACCAGTGGACTGTATTGAATAAGTGCACTGTTCATTTATAACACCAAGAAATTTTCACTCAAAATCGGAAATACAGGAACATTTAGGAAGTACAGGAAGGTAGAAATTTGAACCCGAATTAGAAATTGTCCTTCGGACTTTGCGCACGAAGAGACACGGCGTCTAAATTTCGTTTAATAATTTGCTCCCCCAATTTTTAAAATCGAAAGTGAACGTAAGCTTAAGAGTTGGAATCAGTAACCCTGAAAATAAACAAAATTCAAAGATTTAATAAACCTTTTTTTGCAATACGACAAATAGCATTCCCTCTAATTTTATTTTATTGGCCCTGAAAAGGGCCTTTTTTTTCCACCCATTAGGAGTGGGAATCGCTCACATTATGACCGACTAACAAAAAACGCGGTAAAGCCTGAACTCTTCTAGGGATGCTCGAAGTAACATTTTCCTCAGAGAACGAATTTCAAATGTCTCAAGGGCTCTGATAACTGGTAGTATCCCTACCGTCCGAACGAGATCCTTGATCACAGGCCTCACCATCTCAACTATTCTCCGTCTACGCAGTCGACGATACTGCTTACGAGTTAGGCGTATGACCGTCATGCCGATACTGACACTTCAGAAAAAATACTGTAGGAAAATTGGATATCACGCTCTATATAAAGCCTTACTAGGGAGGGGTGGAGTCGCACGCATTACCGATTGGTGAATTCTCTATGCACAAATGTCACAAAAAGTTCCGTAATAGAATTTTTGTTAATGTCGTTATTATTTTCCTAATCGTTGTTGGTAGGAAACTACGTGGTATTTCGCAAACTGTTTGCTTAGTAAGGGAAAGATAGGGATTTTAAAGATTAATGCCAATTCCGAACCGGATTTTCAGATTTTCACCCCCCAAAGTACTGACCGCGGCCGACGCTGCTTCACATAGGTGCTTCTAGTGTATGGTAAGGTGTATTGACTTGGCGAGAATCGTTGATTTTCACGAAAGTCTCTTCGGAGCCTCTCTTACACCAGCTCTGGAGTTTCTTGTTGATTATCTTGGTCGCATTTCTGTTTCGCAGTCTCAGCACTGAAGCTCTTTGCTAAAGTTTGAAACATCAGATGTTTGTTGAAGGAGAGTGAAACTGTTCATAATTTCCCTTCACTCGTGTTTTATTCGCATTTTAAAACAGTGAACCGCCTTGAAAAGAGGTGATTTAAAAATAAAGTATCGCTTTTGGAAGGTATAAAAAAATGTACACCTTCTAGATTTGTAAGATTTTCGCTTATTTCCTACGAAATCTACAGTTAAACCGCTATCTTGAAATAGTGCTGCCATCTATCAGCTAGGAGAAAAACTAAGGACCGTATTAAGTTTATCTTTTTATTTTCTTCCCCTCAAAAAGTAGAAGTATTAACACTAGCGATCTTTTTTTTTTGTACCAGTGGACTGTATTGAATAAGTGCACTGTTCATTTATAACACCAAGAAATTTTCACTCAAAATCGGAAATACAGGAACATTTAGGAAGTACAGGAAGGTAGAAATTTGAACCCGAATTAGAAATTGTCCTTCGGACTTTGCGCACGAAGAGACACGGCGTCTAAATTTCGTTTAATAATTTGCTCCCCCAATTTTTAAAATCGAAAGTGAACGTAAGCTTAAGAGTTGGAATCAGTAACCCTGAAAATAAACAAAATTCAAAGATTTAATAAACCTTTTTTGCAATACGACAAATAGCATTCCCTCTAATTTTATTTTATTGGCCCTGAAAAGGGCCTTTTTTTTCCACCCATTAGGAGTGGGAATCGCTCACATTATGACCGACTAACAAAAAACGCGGTAAAGCCTGAACTCTTCTAGGGATGCTCGAAGTAACATTTTCCTCAGAGAACGAATTTCAAATGTCTCAAGGGCTCTGATAACTGGTAGTATCCCTACCGTCCGAACGAGATCCTTGATCACAGGCCTCACCATCTCAACTATTCTCCGTCTACGCAGTCGACGATACTGCTTACGAGTTAGGCGTATGACCGTCATGCCGATACTGACACTTCAGAAAAAATACTGTAGGAAAATTGGATATCACGCTCTATATAAAGCCTTACTAGGGAGGGGTGGAGTCGCACGCATTACCGATTGGTGAATTCTCTATGCACAAATGTCACAAAAAGTTCCGTAATAGAATTTTTGTTAATGTCGTTATTATTTTCCTAATCGTTGTTGGTAGGAAACTACGTGGTATTTCGCAAACTGTTTGCTTAGTAAGGGAAAGATAGGGATTTTAAAGATTAATGCCAATTCCGAACCGGATTTTCAGATTTTCACCCCCCAAAGTACTGACCGCGGCCGACGCTGCTTCACATAGGTGCTTCTAGTGTATGGTAAGGTGTATTGACTTGGCGAGAATCGTTGATTTTCACGAAAGTCTCTTCGGAGCCTCTCTTACACCAGCTCTGGAGTTTCTTGTTGATTATCTTGGTCGCATTTCTGTTTCGCAGTCTCAGCACTGAAGCTCTTTGCTAAAGTTTGAAACATCAGATGTTTGTTGAAGGAGAGTGAAACTGTTCATAATTTCCCTTCACTCGTGTTTTATTCGCATTTTAAAACAGTGAACCGCCTTGAAAAGAGGTGATTTAAAAATAAAGTATCGCTTTTGGAAGGTATAAAAAAATGTACACCTTCTAGATTTGTAAGATTTTCGCTTATTTCCTACGAAATCTACAGTTAAACCGCTATCTTGAAATAGTGCTGCCATCTATCAGCTAGGAGAAAAACTAAGGACCGTATTAAGTTTATCTTTTTATTTTCTTCCCCTCAAAAAGTAGAAGTATTAACACTAGCGATTTTTTTTTTTTGTACCAGTGGACTGTATTGAATAAGTGCACTGTTCATTTATAACACCAAGAAATTTTCACTCAAAATCGGAAATACAGGAACATTTAGGAAGTACAGGAAGGTAGAAATTTGAACCCGAATTAGAAATTGTCCTTCGGACTTTGCGCACGAAGAGACACGGCGTCTAAATTTCGTTTAATAATTTGCTCCCCCAATTTTTAAAATCGAAAGTGAACGTAAGCTTAAGAGTTGGAATCAGTAACCCTGAAAATAAACAAAATTCAAAGATTTAATAAACCTTTTTTGCAATACGACAAATAGCATTCCCTCTAATTTTATTTTATTGGCCCTGAAAAGGGCCTTTTTTTTCCACCCATTAGGAGTGGGAATCGCTCACATTATGACCGACTAACAAAAAACGCGGTAAAGCCTGAACTCTTCTAGGGATGCTCGAAGTAACATTTTCCTCAGAGAACGAATCTCAAATGTCTCAAGGGCTCTGATAACTGGTAGTATCCCTACCGTCCGAACGAGATCCTTGATCACAGGCCTCACCATCTCAACTATTCTCCGTCTACGCAGTCGACGATACTGCTTACGAGTTAGGCGTATGACCGTCATGCCGATACTGACACTTCAGAAAAAATACTGTAGGAAAATTGGATATCACGCTCTATATAAAGCCTTACTAGGGAGGGGTGGAGTCGCACGCATTACCGATTGGTGAATTCTCTATGCACAAATGTCACAAAAAGTTCCGTAATAGAATTTTTGTTAATGTCGTTATTATTTTCCTAATCGTTGTTGGTAGGAAACTACGTGGTATTTCGCAAACTGTTTGCTTAGTAAGGGAAAGATAGGGATTTTAAAGATTAATGCCAATTCCGAACCGGATTTTCAGATTTTCACCCCCCAAAGTACTGACCGCGGCCGACGCTGCTTCACATAGGTGCTTCTAGTGTATGGTAAGGTGTATTGACTTGGCGAGAATCGTTGATTTTCACGAAAGTCTCTTCGGAGCCTCTCTTACACCAGCTCTGGAGTTTCTTGTTGATTATCTTGGTCGCATTTCTGTTTCGCAGTCTCAGCACTGAAGCTCTTTGCTAAAGTTTGAAACATCAGATGTTTGTTGAAGGAGAGTGAAACTGTTCATAATTTCCCTTCACTCGTGTTTTATTCGCATTTTAAAACAGTGAACCGCCTTGAAAAGAGGTGATTTAAAAATAAAGTATCGCTTTTGGAAGGTATAAAAAAATGTACACCTTCTAGATTTGTAAGATTTTCGCTTATTTCCTACGAAATCTACAGTTAAACCGCTATCTTGAAATAGTGCTGCCATCTATCAGCTAGGAGAAAAACTAAGGACCGTATTAAGTTTATCTTTTTATTTTCTTCCCCTCAAAAAGTAGAAGTATTAACACTAGCGATCTTTTTTTTTTTGTACCAGTGGACTGTATTGAATAAGTGCACTGTTCATTTATAACACCAAGAAATTTTCACTCAAAATCGGAAATACAGGAACATTTAGGAAGTACAGGAAGGTAGAAATTTGAACCCGAATTAGAAATTGTCCTTCGGACTTTGCGCACGAAGAGACACGGCGTCTAAATTTCGTTTAATAATTTGCTCCCCCAATTTTTAAAATCGAAAGTGAACGTAAGCTTAAGAGTTGGAATCAGTAACCCTGAAAATAAACAAAATTCAAAGATTTAATAAACCTTTTTTGCAATACGACAAATAGCATTCCCTCTAATTTTATTTTATTGGCCCTGAAAAGGGCCTTTTTTTTCCACCCATTAGGAGTGGGAATCGCTCACATTATGACCGACTAACAAAAAACGCGGTAAAGCCTGAACTCTTCTAGGGATGCTCGAAGTAACATTTTCCTCAGAGAACGAATTTCAAATGTCTCAAGGGCTCTGATAACTGGTAGTATCCCTACCGTCCGAACGAGATCCTTGATCACAGGCCTCACCATCTCAACTATTCTCCGTCTACGCAGTCGACGATACTGCTTACGAGTTAGGCGTATGACCGTCATGCCGATACTGACACTTCAGAAAAAATACTGTAGGAAAATTGGATATCACGCTCTATATAAAGCCTTACTAGGGAGGGTGGAGTCCCATAATTGATTGGGGCTCCTTAGCCAGAAGGCCTTATCGATCGAAAGGTAAGAAGTAAGCAAGGTGAGCTCTGTTAAGAAAAAATATAAATTGAAATTTAGAAAGGAGTAATTTCGGTGCCGGTCATTAAAAGGTGGGTAAGAGAAATCGTAAGGGCTGGTGGTTGTAGTCTACCTGCATACTGCAGAAAGTTTTAATACCCTGAAAGAAAAGAATAATTAGTAGGATTTTAGGTTTTACACTAGATGGAGTCTTACGATCTGATAACATCAACATCACACAGTTAGGTACAATTTCTGTAATAAAAAATACACTAAATATTTTTATTTATTTTATTATTTTATAATTTTTATTTTCTTTTTTATTTATATATTTTTTTTTTTTTTTTCACATCACAACACATCATCCTTACAACATAAAAGGGAAGATGAAGTAATAAGAACCGATAGGAAGAGATTAAGGTAGATTATCTATTGTCAGGAGATTAGTGCGGCGCGAGGCTGCGTTTCTTAGAAGGGCTGTAGTGATATAATCCGGAAGTTCGGCTATTATTTCATTTGGAATACTATTAAGCTATTGTAAAATTTTGGGATGATTTAATACAAGACTGTTTGAAGTTAACATATTGAAATCAGTTTATTACTTCATTGGATAATATCGATGTGCGCCTCTAACTCGCCTCATGAATTTATTTTGTACTCTTTCAATTAAATTCATTTATACTTCGGGCAAACGACCAGACCGGAGTAAAGAGCTAGGAAGGACTATTGTTTTATATAAAAGAATTTATTTTTATTACTTTTATACATTTAAAAAATTTCCTTCTATCATTTATTTTTCTCTAGGAACCCAGGATTTTCCTTTTTTCAAGGACGTTAATACTACCTCCTAATATTCAATACGGGAGTTTTAATTTAGTTTTTATATGACATTAGATAAAAAATTTTAAACCAGAATCTTATGTATTTTTCTAGAAAAGTAAGCATTTTGCTTTAGCATTTTTACAAATAGAGAAAATATATTTATTTTTTAATATCATTAATATAAAATTTTTTGGGAATAATCTGTTTTCCCTCTGATTTTAAAAAAATTTTTTAATAAGCCGTTTTTTGGATCGCAATGGTTAAAAATTAGATCAGCCCTCAGCTATTTTAAGTTTTTAATGGGTCTTATATGGAGCTTTTAAAACGAAAGTTTTTGAGCTACAAAGTGTTTACCTGTTGAAATACCAAATAATTTCACAAAGCATATTAATTAATACTTTTTATATAAAAAAAAAGTAATAAAATCATCATTTTTTTTGGAGGAAAACTAAATTAATTGTTAATATCAGGAATAGTTTATAATTTTTATCAACTAGAAAATATTATTTAAAATTCTTATTTTGTGATATAGTGCTGTTATTATTATTAGCCGTTAAAAATTGAATTTTTACAACCATTTAAAAGTTTTTTTCTTAAATTTTTCTTATTTAAGAGATTTTTTTTTTAAAATTTTTAATATTTAAAATATTTATTTAAATAAATTTAAATTATTAAATATTAAACAAATTATTTACTTACTATTTGCTCGTATGCATATTTTTTAATACTTATTGTTTATTTAAAAAAGGGCTAAATTGCCCATGAATGAATTGTATCCATTAAATAAAAAAAAAAACCTTTTTGAATATTTAAAAAAATTTATTGGTAGTTGATTAATTAATTTGTTTTACAGAAATATCCACAGCCGCTTTTATTTTCTTTAAAAAGTGTTTTTGAGTGTGATAAGGACTAAAGTAATTTTACGCTTTTCTATTAGCTAAATTAAGTTTTAAGTGCTTGAATTTTTTTTTTTTTTTTAATAAGAAAAAGTTGTAATTTCAGAGTTGTATTTTGAATCACGTAAAAATTAGTAGTATTAGAAAATAATTGCAAGGTTTCAAAGACTCTGCTTAGCTCGATATAACTCAGGAACCATTAAAGTTTAAATATATCGACTTTTTTTCTCAAATGATCATCAAAATTATTTCAAAATGTTTTCGAATATTAATTATCATTTTGTTATTTCCATCTGTGTTTACACGTTAGGAAATTTGAATTATAAGCTAGTAGTATTTTAAATAAATTTTAGTAGATTTTCCATGATTATTAAATTTTTTTAGTTTTTAATTAAATTGTTTACTTTTAAAATTTTTTTTGTAAATAATTAAAAAACTTCTTTATAGCTTTTAATGTTACTTTTTTATTATATAAGAATTTTTTATTGAAAAAAATACAACGCTCATATTCTAAAATAATCTAATAATAATAATAATATAATGAATCTTTTGTGCATAATTTTGATCCTTTTGATTTTTATGAATAATAATAATATGATTTAAATATTTATAACAATTGATCGGTAGTTCTTAAGGTACCTCATTAATAAAATATTCTTTCTTTCTATAATTATAATTTAAATTGAAAATTACATTTGCGACAGCTAATCCAAAATATATTTTGAAAATACAAGCTGATTGAATTAGTTTACCATACTGACATACATAATCTAAAAATTTTAACATTTATAAAGTTAACTTTTTTTTTCAAAACAAAAGATAATTTTTTATTGCACTGAATAGTTCATGTTTTTTCACAAAATTTCTACAATATAGTCTTATCGCTACATAGATCATTTTCATCTCTGATATGAATGATGGCAAACTGAGTATTTTATTATCTGCTTCTAGCAATTTTTGTTTGAATATATGGCATGATGTTAATAGCCATTTAAAATATTTTATGATTATTTCTCAGAATTACATTTCAAAAGTGGCCTGGTAAAACAAGGACATTTAGTTTAATTTTATTTGTGATGAGAAAGTCCACTATCATTGGTGACTAAATTAAAAAATTGTTAATTAAATTTATATTTTGCATCATAAAAATATTCCAGTTTATAATAATTTGTTGTATGTTGATGGGAGTAATTATGAAATTTAAATATTTTCTATTAGAAAAATACTTATGTATAAAATATGATACATTCTGATTAAATTTCTTATTTTGACAATTTCTAAAATAAAATTAGATTAAAAAATTTGTTATATGAAAAAATATGAAGAATTCTTTTGTTATTCTCTCTTATATAAAATGTTTAAAAGGAAGTGTTGCATATTTAATTTCATTAATTGAACACTAAATTTGTTCAAGTAAATTAATTATATTTTGTAAAAGTAAGATTTTTTTGAGTGTTAAATTTAGATAATTTTTTTCCTAACAGTGAATTTTTTACATAATTAAAACTTTTATTTTTTCATTATAAAGAAATACAGTAATCAAATAACACTCAAATGAAAATAGCCCTATTTTTAAGATTTTATAATTTATCATATTTAGATATTTTTATTTTTTTTTTTTTTTATTTAAAACTTTTTATGAATTATTTTCACTTTTTAGTTTAAAAAAAATTAACAAATTTCTTTTGCGGAACGTATTTTTATTTCAATGTTCTTATTTTTTTCTGAGTTTTTTTTATATTACAATTTTGGAATAATTCCTTTGATATTTTGTTTCCTTTTTTTATTTTTCTGTTTTTTGTAGCTTAATAATTAAAGAAATAATTTCAGTAAAAAAAATAATATTGAAAATTATATGTCTTTCTGGAATTAAATATACTTTATAGTCAGTGATTTTTTCACCTCTTAAACGTTGACATAAGAAAAATTAAAAATTAAAAAATTATATAATTTTTGATTTTTTGAGTATAATACGTGTAATTTTTTGTATTTACAATACAGAAAAGGGAATCATTTTTTTCTCATTTTGATCTAATTATATTTTACTTCAGTAGCCTCACTATTTTCAAATGGAAAAAATATTTAGTTCATTATTAAAAATGAGTCACAAACCTAATATAATTACATTGAATTATTATACTATAATATTCTAAGCCTATCTATACGGTCTCAATGTCACCATAAAAGACCCAATGTGAATCTTGGAATTACTAAGTTCAGATATTCTTTTTATTCTTTTTTAAAGCACAAAGAAAGGGGTTTTTATAAAATGGCAAAGTAAAAAAGTTTTCTTTAGAATTTAATTTTGAATTTCCTGGTCTTTTGCACGACCAGTTGTATTTCGCATTTTAAAATGACCCTAGATGAGGATGTTAAAAGTAATGAATATATTGGATCAGAAAGAAATGTAATCATGATGCTTTTGCAAAGGTCTATTGACGGCACTGGAGAAACATTAAATATAAAAAAAATAATTCAAAATTCTGATACTGATTCACCATTTTTAAAGGGAACTAGAATAGTTAGAACTGTTCTTTAACGATGAAGTATCTTTTTTTCATTATTTAGCATTATTTAAATTAAAAAGATATTTTAAACAGAAAGTATATCAGTCTATAAAATAATAATAAAACTTTAGTTTAAAAATTATTTTTTCAAAAAAATTATATAATTGTGCTTTATTATAGTTTCTGAAAATCTTCTATTTCAAACTATAAAAAAATTTCGAACAATTATACTGTATTTGAAGAACTAATAAAGTAACTTAACGTTGACGTAACTTTTGACGTTTACAAAATTGTCATTTTCACCAAGAAATTTTATCAAATCGACGAAAAGAAGTTTTCATGTAGAAATTTATTCATTACTAAATAAATTTCTAAATCTATTTGAAAAACGGTATTTTTAAAATTTGACATTATTAATATAAAATACGTTATGAAAATAAACTTCCCATTAAATTATACAATTTAAATTAAGTAAATCAGATTGAATAGAATTTAATTTTTTTCATATCCCGAATGAACGAATAATTTAAAATATTATTTTAGTATGTATAAATCTAATTCTATTATTTTCCTTGATAAACTTATATAAAATCAACTGTTTCAACAAAAAGACAATTAACAACAAACAGGCTAAATGGCAGTGAACAGGATAACACTGAAAAAAATTTGTATTTTTAATTCTATTATATAAATAATAATCCTCTATAGATTAAAAGTTTTTCCATTCTAAAGGATAATTTAAAATTGTATAAAAAATCTTTTTTTTAATATTTAGAAAAGTAAAATCCTATTATTTTACACGTTGTATTAAGTCGATTTGGAAATCAAGGAATATATGGTAAAGCAATTATCTAAAGAATAAATAAATACTATTTATTAGAAAATTTTATATTATTTAAAAATCGTAGTAAAGTTTTTTTTTCATATAACACAACAGAAAAAATAAATTAATAAAAATAGTAGACTAGTTAAAAATACGAACTGTAAACATTTAAAATAGTTAATTTCCATTTCATATAATTAAATTATTTTATTTTATTTTTCATTAATATAAATCATAATTACAACAATAAATAAAATTTAGTCTAAAAAAGTAATGGAAAAAAAATGGAAGAGATTATAATCTATTGTCAGGAGATAGTGCGGAGAGGCCTGCGTTTCTAAAGAATAATGTGTAGATCTTCGATAAATATTTTAATATTAAAAACTATTAATAAAAATTTGATGATTTTAATTAAATTTGAACTTTTTACTATAGAAAAAATCGATCACGTTATTATTTTCAAAAAATATGCACTTAAAATGCCTCATTGCCTTCTTTTGTACTCTTTCAATTAAAAATTCGAAGGAAGAAAGACCGGAGCTGCGTAAAGAGCGGTAGGAAGAACTATTGTTTTATTTATTTTATTATTAAGTGTTTACTATTAAAAAGCATTTTTAAATTTTCTAATTTTCCTATCATTTTATTTTTAACTTCCGTTATGTGAGGACGCCAGGTTAGTTTTTTATCTAATATTACACCTAAATATTTTACAGAGTTTTCCCAGTTAATTGCCTCGTCGAGTAGATATAATCTAGGGGGAGTTTTGTAAGTACGAGTAAAATAAATAGCATTACATTTAGAGGGGTTGACTTTAATTTTCCATTTAGTAAACCAATCTTCCAGAGTGTCCAGGTGTGACTGAATGTAACTAGCAACAGAGTTAACGTGTGGGGCTGAAGCAATTATAGCCGTGTCATCCGCATACAAGGCTAGAGAAGTATAGTCATTTCTAGGAATATCATTAATATAAATATTAAACAGGGTGGGACCTAAGATGGAGCCTTGTTGAACACCTGCTGTTATTGATTTTAAAGTGGAGAAAGTGTTTTGTATGCGGACGGTGAAATGACGATCGCAAAGGTAATTGTGTAAGAAATGTATTAAAGCATCAGGCATTTTGAGCTGGATTAGTTTGTAAATGAGGCCTACATGCGAGATGCGGTCGAAAGCCTTTGCGATGTCTAAGAAGAGTGCACCAGTTGGCTTACGTGATTGTAATCCCTCGCTAGCGAGTTCCACAACACGAAGCAACTGATGAGAGGTGTTGTGCTGGTTGCGAAAACCAAATTGCTCCGGAATTAGCACATTATTTCCCTGCAGGAAGAATTGGAGGCGGTTATATATCACTCGCTCGGCAACTTTACTGAGGCAACTCAATAGACTAATTGGGCGATAACTAGCAGGAAAAGTTAGATTAGCTTTAGGTTTGGGTATAGGACACACTATTGCAGTTTTCCAAGCGTTTGGAAAATAATTAAATTTCATCATATAGTTAATTATTGCCGTTAAATAAATTAATATATTAGGAGGTAGGTTTTTAATGCATCTATTTGAGATTTCGTCTATTCCAGGAGATTTATTATTTTTAAGATTTTTAATAATTAAAGCAACTTCTGCGATAGTAGCCGGAGTTAATTCATTACTTGGAGGGTTACTAAGAAAATTATTTACTGTACTAATAACCTGGCGGTCGTGATCCTCGTCTTCTAAATCCTCATTAGGCGCAAATTGAGTTTCGTAAACTTCCGCGATCGCTTCTGCTTTACCAGCCGGATCGAAAGCTACACCATTTAATCCGTGAATGGGAGGTATGCTGTTATAACCATTACCCCTCAGACGCTTCTGAAATTTCCATAAAGAATTGTCCTCGGTAGTAAGGTTACTTATGAAATCTGACCATTGTTTCTGTCTATAAATTTGAATCTTTTCTCTGACAGTCCGCTTGAGAACAAAGTACTCTTGCCTGGATGAAGGGGTACGAAGGTATTGATAAAGTTTACGTGCTGCATTTCTATTATGAATTAAATTCTTAATATGGGTAGGTAATTTATGAACTTTAGGTTTTTTAATTATATGGGAAGAACTTTTCTTAGCTGCATTAATAGTTTCAGTTAAGTTAATTACAGCACTTTCTATACAATTAGTAGATCTAATACTAGGAAAAAATAATTTAGCAGAGGCAAGAGTTTCCTGGAACTGACGCCAATCAGTATAAGTGGTGGGCTCAGAAACTTGGGTAGTCAACTGCAGATCGATTGTCAGAAGAACTGGCAAATGATCTGAGTCAAAAATATCCAGAGTTTCAACATTACATTTAAAGGGGACATTTTTGATGAGAGCAAGGTCAATAGTGGAGGGACGTCCTGAAGAAAAATGAGTGGGGGTGGGGGGGTGAAGAAGGGTTAACATCAGTATTATCGGTGACTAAATTTAGAAGCTCTCGGCCATAATTATTATTACTATAACAGTTCCAGGCTTTGTTATGGGCATTAAAGTCACCAGCCATAACAGAGTAATTAGAATAATTAAGAATTTTAAGAATATCATCTTTAGGGAAACCTCTACCAATTTTAAAATAAGCATTAGTTATTAGAATTTTGTTATTGTTATCAGGCAAAACCATAACAGAGTCGGACTCAAGTACGTCCGAAACAAGGTCAGATACAGCATAGTGATTAATAGATCTTTTAATATAAATGGCAAGACCACCCTGGGGTTGTCTGCCAACAGTCTCTCGATCCTTACGGTAAAGTATATAATTAGCAATGTTATACCTAATATCCGGTTTTAATTTAGTTTCCTGAATTAATACAATATCTATATCAGAATCTTCTAAATAATTCCTAAGTTCGGTAATTTTATTACCGAGGCCGTTTGCATTCCAAAATAAAATATTGAGGGTAGAGACACATTGATATTTAACCATCATGGGGTTTGTCAAAATAATTAGCTATAACTTCGAAAGCCATCAGGAGTTTTTGAATTGGATCATTATTTTCTTTCATAATTTTGGCTATTTCTTTAAACATATTAAGGATATCTTTAATATTATAGTTTTTAGTGAAGTCTACAATTAATTTAAATAATTCTCCTATACCTTCTGGATTTGAGTTATTACTATTAGAGTTATTTTCATTAGAGTTAGTTTTCTTATTAGTTTTATTTTTATCATTAGTAGGTTTAGCACTATTTGATTTTTCATTTTTCCTTTTATCATTAGGTTTTAGGCTGCTAGTTTCTTTAGTTTTAGTTGGGGATTGAGTTTTTTCTTTAATTGGGGTAGAATTTGAGGTTATTAAACTTGAAGTTGGGATAGCTATTTTAGGATTATTACCTGGTGCGTTATTTTTTCTCTGAGCCCAAGCATTGACTGCTGGAATAGGGGCAGGGGTGAAGCTTTGAGGATTTTTAGTTTTATTGTTTTTTAATTTGTTGGCAGGATGAGCCCTGCAACCTTTGAAGTTAGCTGTATGATTTTCTCCACAGTTTGCACATTTAAAGTTTTGGGGTTCTATATTACATTCTCTAGCTAAGTGATTTTTGGAACATTTAAGGCATTTAGGGGTTAAGTTGCAAGTTAGGGAAGAGTGACCAAACTCCTGACATCTATAACATTGGGGGATGCCTACATTATTATATTTTTCGAATGTTACTGAAAGATAGTTAATAGTTTTAATTTTATTAATATTATCTACAAAAGCGTTTGAGACTACAGTAGCTAAGAATAATGGCATGGGCTTTTTAGTTTTACGATTTGTAAGATAAGCTATTTTTAAGGGTTCGATTTTAACTTCTTTAAGGGCTTCCTCAATATCACTAATTTCGGTGTTTACAGGGAGGCCTCTAATAATGAATTTTTTTGGTTTATCAGATTTTAAGTCAAGGGACCTAACAGGGATTTTATTTTCAATTAGATATTTTTGAATTTTCCTAAAGGAAGCTAGACAGTTTGTAGTTATTTGGATTTTGTTTTTATTTAATTTAGTATTTATATTACTAGAGGGAGTGCAGAATTTTCAATAATTGTTTACAATTTGGTGGGACCTCAACAAATAGTTGGTACGGACTTTTTCGTTTAATTTCATTACCTGCAGTACTATTATTTAGAGCATTTACGTTTACATTAGCATCATTAGTTTTATTTACACTATTATTAATTATTTCATTAGTATTATTTTCATCATTATTTTGGGGTTCCTCAACAGTTAAACATTCAAATCTATTTTTAGTTACAATAATATTTTCATTATCAGAATCATTAGAGTTTTTTCTTTTACGTTTAGCATTTTTCTTTTCAATAATCCTGAGACAGTCGTCGTTACCTCTAATCATTTCAACATTAAATGCACTTAAATACTTATTAATAAATTTATGCATACCATTGAAAAACATTTTAAAATAACAATTAGACATAAAAACATGAATATCATGACAACGGTTATCAATGCAATCAAAAATAGGTATTAAAGACTCTCTTACCTTTGGTAGCTCGTCGTCACGTTCATCAAGTAGGGTCTCCACGAAGGACAGGAAGTCTCCAATCAAGGGGTAATATTCCCAATTGCTATCGTAAGTCGCTTTAAATTTGGTGTGGAAGGACACAACATCGTCGATTATCGAACAGGAGGAAGAATTCGAGCAAACGCTCTCGTCGTCGTGAACAGATCCGTCGTCCATTGCTTCGGGCTCAGCATAAGCCACATCAGCCATAGTCCAGTCCGCGTCGTAATCCAGGAGCACACACAAGAGAAAAAATATCCGTACAGCGACGGCAAGATCACCCGAGCCAAGCGGCCCAACACCACACACAGCACCGGATAAAAATAAGTAGCAACCGGAAACCACTAATCCGCAGGAGCGCACAGGATAACGTCCTCACTCTACGAAGGCAGAGGGGGAAGTCACTGTAGGAAAATTGGATATCACGCTCTATATAAAGCCTTACTAGGGAGGGGTGGAGTCGCACGCATTACCGATTGGTGAATTCTCTATGCACAAATGTCACAAAAAGTTCCGTAATAGAATTTTTGTTAATGTCGTTATTATTTTCCTAATCGTTGTTGGTAGGAAACTACGTGGTATTTCGCAAACTGTTTGCTTAGTAAGGGAAAGATAGGGATTTTAAAGATTAATGCCAATTCCGAACCGGATTTTCAGATTTTCACCCCCCAAAGTACTGACCGCGGCCGACGCTGCTTCACATAGGTGCTTCTAGTGTATGGTAAGGTGTATTGACTTGGCGAGAATCGTTGATTTTCACGAAAGTCTCTTCGGAGCCTCTCTTACACCAGCTCTGGAGTTTCTTGTTGATTATCTTGGTCGCATTTCTGTTTCGCAGTCTCAGCACTGAAGCTCTTTGCTAAAGTTTGAAACATCAGATGTTTGTTGAAGGAGAGTGAAACTGTTCATAATTTCCCTTCACTCGTGTTTTATTCGCATTTTAAAACAGTGAACCGCCTTGAAAAGAGGTGATTTAAAAATAAAGTATCGCTTTTGGAAGGTATAAAAAAATGTACACCTTCTAGATTTGTAAGATTTTCGCTTATTTCCTACGAAATCTACAGTTAAACCGCTATCTTGAAATAGTGCTGCCATCTATCAGCTAGGAGAAAAACTAAGGACCGTATTAAGTTTATCTTTTTATTTTCTTCCCCTCAAAAAGTAGAAGTATTAACACTAGCGATCTTTTTTTTTTTTTTTTTGTACCAGTGGACTGTATTGAATAAGTGCACTGTTCATTTATAACACCAAGAAATTTTCACTCAAAATCGGAAATACAGGAACATTTAGGAAGTACAGGAAGGTAGAAATTTGAACCCGAATTAGAAATTGTCCTTCGGACTTTGCGCACGAAGAGACACGGCGTCTAAATTTCGTTTAATAATTTGCTCCCCCAATTTTTAAAATCGAAAGTGAACGTAAGCTTAAGAGTTGGAATCAGTAACCCTGAAAATAAACAAAATTCAAAGATTTAATAAACCTTTTTTGCAATACGACAAATAGCATTCCCTCTAATTTTATTTTATTGGCCCTGAAAAGGGCCTTTTTTTTCCACCCATTAGGAGTGGGAATCGCTCACACTATGACCGACTAACAAAAAACGCGGTAAAGCCTGAACTCTTCTAGGGATGCTCGAAGTAACATATTCCTCAGAGAACGAATTTCAAATGTCTCAAGGGCTCTGATAACTGGTAGTATCCCTACCGTCCGAACGAGATCCTTGATCACAGGCCTCACCATCTCAACTATTCTCCGTCTACGCAGTCGACGATACTGCTTACGAGTTAGGCGTATGACCGTCATGCCGATACTGACACTTCAGAAAAAATACTGTAGGAAAATTGGATATCACGCTCTATATAAAGCCTTACTAGGGAGGGGTGGAGTCGCACGCATTACCGATTGGTGAATTCTCTATGCACAAATGTCACAAAAAGTTCCGTAATAGAATTTTTGTTAATGTCGTTATTATTTTCCTAATCGTTGTTGGTAGGAAACTACGTGGTATTTCGCAAACTGTTTGCTTAGTAAGGGAAAGATAGGGATTTTAAAGATTAATGCCAATTCCGAACCGGATTTTCAGATTTTCACCCCCCCAAGTACTGACCGCGGCCGACGCTGCTTCACATAGGTGCTTCTAGTGTATGGTAAGGTGTATTGACTTGGCGAGACTTCCCCCTCTGCCTTCGTAGAGTGAGGACGTTATCCTGTGCGCTCCTGCGGATTAGTGGTTTCCGGTTGCTACTTATTTTTATCCGGTGCTGTGTGTGGTGTTGGGCCGCTTGGCTCGGGTGATCTTGCCGTCGCTGTACGGATATTTTTTCTTTTGTGTGTGCTCCTGGTTTACGACGCGGACTGGACTATGGCTGATGTGGCTTATGCTGAGCCTGAAGCAATGGACGATGGATCGGTGCATGACGACGAGAGCATTTGCTCGAATTCTTCTTCGTGTTCTGTTATTGACGACGTTGTGTCCTACCACTCTAAATTTAAAGAAACGTTCGACTCCAATTGGGAATATTACCCTTTAATTCAAGACTTCCTGTCCTTCGTGGAGACCCTGCTGGACGAGCGAGATGAAGACATGCCTAAGGTAAGAGATGCTTTAATTCCAATTTTTGATTGTATTGATAACCGTTGTCATGATATTCATGTTTTTATGTCTAATTGCTATTTTAAAATGTTTTTTAATGGTATGCATAAATTTATTAATAAGTATTTAAGTGCATTTAATGTTGAAATGATTAGAGGTAACGACGACTGTCTCAGGATTATTGAAAAGAAAAATGCTAAACGTAAAAGAAAAAACTCTAATGATTCTGATAATGAAAATATTATAGTAACTAAAAATAGATTTGAATGTTTAACTGTTGAGGAACCCCAAATTAATGATGAAAATATTACTAATGAAATAACTAGTAGTAATGTAAATAAAACTAATGATGCTAATGTTAACGTAAATGCTCTAAATAATAGTACTGCAGGTAATGAAATTAAACGTAAAAGTCCGTACCAACTATTTGTTGAGGTCCCACCAAATTGTAAACAATTATTGAAAATTCTGCACTCCCTATCTAGTAATATAAATACTAAATTAAATAAAAACAAAATCCAAATAACTACAAACTGTCTAGATTCCTTTAGGAAAATTCAAAAATATCTAAACGAAAATAAAATCCCTGTTAGGTCCCTTGACTTAAAATCTGATAAACCAAAAAAATTCATTATTAGAGGCCTCCCTGTAAACACCGAAATTAGTGATATTGAGGAAGCCCTTAAAGAAGTTAAAATCGAACCCTTAAAAATAGCTTATCTTACAAATCGTAAAACTAAAAAGCCCATGCCATTATTCTTAGCTACTGTAGTCTCAAACGCTTTTGTAGATAATATTAATAAAATTAAAACTATTAACTATCTTTCAGTAACATTCGAAAAATATAATAATGTAGGCATCCCCCAATGTTATAGATGTCAGGAGTTTGGTCACTCTTCCCTAACGTGCAACTTAACGCCTAAATGCCTTAAATGTTCCAAAAATCACTTAGCTAGAGAATGTAATATAGAACCCCAAAACTTTAAATGTGCAAACTGTGGAGAAAATCATACAGCTAACTTCAAAGGTTGCAGGGCTCATCCTGCCAACAAATTAAAAAACAATAAAAACTAAAAATCCTCAAAGCTTCACCCCTGCCCCTATTCCAGCAGTCAATGCTTGGGCTCAGAGAAAAAATAACGCACCAGGTAATAATCCTAAAATAGCTATCCCAACTTCAAGTTTAATAACCTCAAATTCTACCCCAATTAAAGAAAAAACTCAATCCCCAACTAAAACTAAAGAAACTAGCAGCCTAAAACCTAATGATAAAAGGAAAAATGAAAAACCAAATAGTGCTAAACCTACTAATGATAAAAATAAAACTAATAAGAAAACTAACTCTAATGAAAATAACTCTAATAGTAATAACTCAAATCCAGAAGGTATAGGAGAATTATTTAAATTAATTGTAGACTTCACTAAAAACTATAATATTAAAGATATCCTTAATATGTTTAAAGAAATAGCCAAAATTATGAAAGAAAATAATGATCCAATTCAAAAACTCCTGATGGCTTTCGAAGTTATAGCTAATTATTTTGACAAACCCCATGATGGTTAAATATCAATGTGTCTCTACCCTCAATATTTTATTTTGGAATGCAAACGGCCTCGGTAATAAAATTACCGAACTTAGGAATTATTTAGAAGATTCTGATATAGATATTGTATTAATTCAGGAAACTAAATTAAAACCGGATATTAGGTATAACATTGCTAATTATATACTTTACCGTAAGGATCGAGAGACTGTTGGCAGACAACCCCAGGGTGGTCTTGCCATTTATATTAAAAGATCTATCAATCACTATGCTGTATCTGACCTTGTTTCGGACGTACTTGAGTCCGACTCTGTTATGGTTTTGCCTGATAACAATAACAAAATTCTAATAACTAATGCTTATTTTAAAATTGGTAGAGGTTTCCCTAAAGATGATATTCTTAAAATTCTTAATTATTCTAATTACTCTGTTATGGCTGGTGACTTTAATGCCCATAACAAAGCCTGGAACTGTTATAGTAATAATAATTATGGCCGAGAGCTTCTAAATTTAGTCACCGATAATACTGATGTTAACCTTCTTCACCCCCCCACCCCCACTCATTTTTCTTCAGGACGTCCCTCCACTATTGACCTTGCTCTCATCAAAAATGTCCCCTTTAAATGTAATGTTGAAACTCTGGATATTTTTGACTCAGATCATTTGCCAGTTCTTCTGACAATCGATCTGCAGTTGACTACCCAAGTTTCTGAGCCCACCACTTATACTGATTGGCGTCAGTTCCAGGAAACTCTTGCCTCTGCTAAATTATTTTTTCCTAGTATTAGATCTACTAATTGTATAGAAAGTGCTGTAATTAACTTAACTGAAACTATTAATGCAGCTAAGAAAAGTTCTTCCCATATAATTAAAAAACCTAAAGTTCATAAATTACCTACCCATATTAAGAATTTAATTCATAATAGAAATGCAGCACGTAAACTTTATCAATACCTTCGTACCCCTTCATCCAGGCAAGAGTACTTTGTTCTCAAGCGGACTGTCAGAGAAAAGATTCAAATTTATAGACAGAAACAATGGTCAGATTTCATAAGTAACCTTACTACCGAGGACAATTCTTTATGGAAATTTCAGAAGCGTCTGAGGGGTAATGGTTATAACAGCATACCTCCCATTCACGGATTAAATGGTGTAGCTTTCGATCCGGCTGGTAAAGCAGAAGCGATCGCGGAAGTTTACGAAACTCAATTTGCGCCTAATGAGGATTTAGAAGACGAGGATCACGACCGCCAGGTTATTAGTACAGTAAATAATTTTCTTAGTAACCCTCCAAGTAATGAATTAACTCCGGCTACTATCGCAGAAGTTGCTTTAATTATTAAAAATCTTAAAAATAATAAATCTCCTGGAATAGACGAAATCTCAAATAGATGCATTAAAAACCTACCTCCTAATATATTAATTTATTTAACGGCAATAATTAACTATATGATGAAATTTAATTATTTTCCAAACGCTTGGAAAACTGCAATAGTGTGTCCTATACCCAAACCTAAAGCTAATCTAACTTTTCCTGCTAGTTATCGCCCAATTAGTCTATTGAGTTGCCTCAGTAAAGTTGCCGAGCGAGTGATATATAACCGCCTCCAATTCTTCCTGCAGGGAAATAATGTGCTAATTCCGGAGCAATTTGGTTTTCGCAACCAGCACAACACCTCTCATCAGTTGCTTCGTGTTGTGGAACTCGCTAGCGAGGGATTACAATCACGTAAGCCAACTGGTGCACTCTTCTTAGACATCGCAAAGGCTTTCGACCGCATCTCGCATGTAGGCCTCATTTACAAACTAATCCAGCTCAAAATGCCTGATGCTTTAATACATTTCTTACACAATTACCTTTGCGATCGTCATTTCACCGTCCGCATACAAAACACTTTCTCCACTTTAAAATCAATAACAGCAGGTGTTCAACAAGGCTCCATCTTAGGTCCCACCCTGTTTAATATTTATATTAATGATATTCCTAGAAATGATTATACTTCTCTAGCCTTGTATGCGGATGACACGGCTATAATTGCTTCAGCCCCACACGTTAACTCTGTTGCTAGTTACATTCAGTCACACCTGGACACTCTGGAAGATTGGTTTACTAAATGGAAAATTAAAGTCAACCCCTCTAAATGTAATGCTATTTATTTTACTCGTACTTACAAAACTCCCCCTAGATTATATCTACTCGACGAGGCAATTAACTGGGAAAACTCTGTAAAATATTTAGGTGTAATATTAGATAAAAAACTAACCTGGCGTCCTCACATAACGGAAGTCAAAAATAAAATGATAGGAAAATTAGAAAATTTAAAAATGCTTTTTAATAGTAAACACTTAAGTAATAAAAATAAAATTTTTTTATAAAACAATAGTCCTTCCTACCGCTCTTTACGCAGCTCCGGTCTGGTCGTTTGCCGCGAAGTATAATATGAATTTAATTGAAAGAGTACAAAATAAATTCATGAGGCGAGTTAGAGGCGCACATCGATATTTATCCAATGAAGTAATAAGACGTGATTTCAATATGTTAACGTTCAAACAGTCTTGTATTAAATCATCCCAAAATTTTTACAATAGCCTCAATAGTATTCCAAATGAAATAATAGCCGAACTTCCGGATTACGATCACTACAGCCCTTCTAAGAAACGCAGGCCTCGCGCCGCACTGATCTCCTGACAATAGATAATCTACCTTAATCTCTTCCTATTGGTTCTTATTACTTCATCCCCTTCCCTTTTATGTTGTATTGTAAATGTGATGTGTTGTGATGTGGAAAAAAATATATATATATAAAATAATAAAAAGGAAATAAAAATTATAAAATAATAAAAATAAATAAAAATATTTATGTGTATTTTTATTATGGAGCAGAAATTGTACCTAACTGTGTTTGATGTTTGATGTTATCAGATCGTAAGACTCCATCCAGTGTAAAACCTAAAAGTGCCTACTAATTATTCCTTTTCTTTCAGGGTATTAATACTTTCTGCTTAGTATTTTGCAGGTTTCAAGACTACAACCACCAGCCCTTACGATTTCTCTTACCCACCTTTTAATGACCGGCATCTAAATTACTCCTTTCTAAATTTAAAATTATATTTTTTCTTAACAGAGCTCACCTCGCTTACTTCTTACCTTTCGATCGGGGATAAGGCCTTCTGGCTAAGGAGCCCCATAACTGCCCGTAATTATCGGGGAGGCTAGCTCAGATTTTGTGAAGTGTCAGTATCGCCATGACGGTCTTAGTCCTAACTCGTAAGCAGCATCGTCGACTGCGTAGAAAGATGATAGTCCAGTATGTTAGGCCAGCGATAAAACATCTCGTTCGAAAGGAAGGAATATTTCGACTTATCCGAGGCCTGAAAACCTTAGAATTTCCTTCCTTGCGGCGAATGTTGATGCGGGCAGCTGTCGAAGAATACAAAGTCTACATCGCATTCTTGCGGAGAAATGTCACGTCGATCTTTGTTTTAGGGCGGTGTGCCGAAAAAGGTATCGAGTTCTGATGACGAGCTAATGCACTGTCACCCGTAATGGGTGAAAAAAAGGCCCTTTTCAGGGCCAATAAAATATAATTA